>JAUZND010091996.1:7705-36295 GCA_034780555.1 Coelogynopora nodosa | reverse complement strand
TATCCCTGTATTCTATATTGCTGGATTAACCTACATTTGCGCATGTCATTTGCAGAATAAAGCTCTTATTTATTTATCTCATTCTTTGTATAATATTACCGTTTTTATTTATCTCACATAGGCTAACAAAAGGAAAGTTACGAAGATCGTCCCATCCAATACAAAATTGGCAAAACATCACAAAAACAACATCACCCCTTGTATTCCAGTGTACCGATCGACTACACGCACATGACGACGGCAGAAATTCTCGCCCGCAATGACCACGCCAGCGTCTACCTCCCAGAGACAACCTCCCTCTACCAGACGACAACCTTCAGCTCCGTGAAGAAGGAGTACAGGGAGGAGGAGGAGGAAAGAGGGGAGTCAATTGAGTCCTCTGACGTCATCGATCTCATGCAGCAGGAGGACTCGGGTTCGTTCAACTGGGGTCTGGGAAACCACTACGCTGCACCGACCCACTCGACCCTTCTGGCTGACCAGAAGCAATCCACGATTTTTGGTGAGACTGATGATATGATGGAGAATAATATGTATTCCCCGAAAAATACAACTAATACACACCAGCCTTTTAAAATAATAGCAGTGATGATGGCGATTCCGATAATTACCTGTTTGTATATACAGGGCACTCTATTGATTTCAACTCTTCCAGAGGCATCATTTCTTGTAATATCTTTTTAAAATAACTTTTTTTGACTCGGCTGTTTTTCTCACCATATGTGACCCTCCTGCTTTTTGCCTCTACTTTACTATATTTATATTAATCATCATAATTGTTTTGCACTTATTGAGCAGAGCTTGTATCTTCTTTATACATTTGTTATTTAAATGTAATGTAACTGAAATCTAAACATTGTGTAATTTTATTTAATCGGAAGCTTTTTTCCTAATAGATAATAATGATTATTTATTTGTAATGGAAATGATTTAACATACATTTTAAATACCCATTATACGATCTATATATTTTCAATAACTTAACTTTCTGAAAAATCTCCCTGTTTATTTCGAAGACAAACCTATTCATTCCGCGGACCAGACCTCGTTATCACAGCAACACCCCGCCCTACATCACCATCTGGTGGGGCCACTATCACTATCGCCTCCACAGCAACAGGCTCTGTTTCCACACGGCGCTCAGAAAGGGTCGTCGATGAAAGAGTACAATATTCCGTCCAAAATGCGCCGTATTGCCGAGAATGCAGCCTCCTCGCCGGTAACGGGAACTGCATCGCTAAATCTTCCCCTGTTCAACATGCAAAAGCCGAATGAATCGGAAGCGGATATATTGTTTGGTGGGTTTGTTTTTAAACAATTGTGATACTAAATTAAACTTATAAATTGACTTTTTTGCTGTCAGTAGCCTCTACAAACTGTATTTAATAAAATTTGGGGTTGGATACGACGTGTATATGCAAAAATTTCTCTAAACATTACTACCTACTCTCTATAAATTATTTTATTCCTTAGACTCTGTCATTAATTATTCTTGTTTTTAACATCATTTCAAATGTTTGGGTAATAACTTAAGAAAACTTTGAACTTATGACGATTTCAATAAAAAATTTTTTTTTTAATAATCACGAAATAAAATGTTAATTATCTAGCTGTGTGAAAGGTTGACAAGTATTTTAATAAAAAAACACTTTTTACAACATTCCACTGTTGTATTTCATAGTTATTCTACTATTTAATAAATCATTTTACAGAATTTAGTTATAAGTGGCATTTTTAGTGGTTATTTAAGTAATAATTGTTTTCAATGTACTTATTTTTTTAAGCTTATCGCACAAATTATTGTAAATATTTCATAATTTTACAAAATAATGCATAATATTGCAAAAAAGTGAATAATATCGGGAAATATTTTACAATATTGCAACTAAACTTACCAATGGTGAATGAACAGAAGTTCGGTTTATATTATTTTATTAAATAATTTTATATTATCTTTATTTGTTAACACGGTATTTGTCGGAGACAATTAGATTACTCTATCGTTTTATCTATATTCTCGAATCGTAATTGTGATTTCATGTATTTAATTGTTGAAAAAAATCTATATCTAATTGCTTAAAATAATTTTATTGTAGGCTTTAATAAGACTATAAATTAAATCATTTTATGTTATTAATTCACTTTTCTGAAGTGAATAACCTAACTCACTCATTTGCATTGCAGCTAAAAGTGTGGCCTTGACGCTGTCCCGTTTTCCACCACGTTTGAAGGCTTCGACTAAGGTCGAGATACAGAAGGCACTGCTTCACGCGGAAGAAGAGCTTGAGGGACATTCGTAGTGGAAAATCCCTAGTGCAATTGCAATTTAACTGTACATTATTTACATAATATGTAGTATCACTCAGCGCATATTGTGCATATCATGTTATTTGATGAAGGCCTATGTATATATATATTTAATTATTTGAAAAAATCGATTCTTTACAAATCAGTTGAATGAAATGGTGTTTTTCCATGTTTACAATTAGTTGTGAAATCAAAATTAATGTTTGAAAATGGGAGATAGATAATTAATTAAGGCATACATGCATTATGTCGCTGACAACTGCAGGTATTCTTTCGCAACAGCATGCTTAATCTACATTGGTTAAGATATTTAGGTCATGTAGTAATTTATTCCTAATTTTTTATATACAATTAAACTAATTAGGTTTGAAGAAATTTAATTGACCACAAGTTTGCGTACCACTAAAAATATTGAACGTACAGCGTGCCCCACAAGTAACGCATCCATATATGTAGTAAAATATAATTGATACTGAAATTCGAATATATATATACTGCTATATTATTGTATGTACAATGCATGAATGTATAAAACAATTACGCATGCAAATTATATAATAGTATACTCGAAAAATAATCCTTCAACTTTCATCCATATTCCGAGCGAGAGATTAAAAATGCTCGAACTTCATGTATTGTTTCAAAACAATAATCCTAACCAATTAAAAAAAGATTCATTCTCTCAAATTGTAAAGCGACCTTGGCCTTGAATTGTAAATGCATGATTTCAAGTGGATTTAGAAAAAAAATTAAGAGAATGGTGTCTTTAAACCCTATACATTAATCTCAATATGTACTTTTAATTGAGATATTCGTGTAAATAAATCGCAAAGTGGGATTGTGCACCACCCTTCTGAAACCACTACTATGTACATTGATTAGTCCGAGGAAGTTTCTAGTCTAGATAATGAGCATCAAAATTGTTGTAAGCATTGCCTTTTGAGTGACAGTAGCTCAGTGGTTGTAGGTTCTACTCACGATCCAGAGGTCGTGGGTTCGAATCCCAAACATGGCATATATTGTAAGAGTCATTGGTGAAAGGGGCGAGCTTCATAAACTACTCACTGTTCCAGAATCAGGGCCCTTGATCCGTCAAACAGATACTAACGTTAAATACTTTTTTTTGACGAATATCACTGACACTGTCGATCTCCTTGATTTAGGTCAATAGCTTCTATAAACAGTTGCATGGCAAATTTCACTGTGAAACACGCCACCGTCTGGCCTTAAAAGTATTGACTTCATATCTGGGCGATATCGGCCCGACGACGCATTTTAGCATTAAAAGAAGGCTGTTGTATCACGACATGACTGTTCTTTACAACAAGACAATTTGTACTTTTTAATCTTTAGACAGTCTTACAATTACAGCCACACATGTAACCATCTTTTAATCAAGTGAACTTTGTTAGCTAAATTATGATGCTGATGTAGCTTAATTTCATCTTGCTTGATGAATTTGTGTGATTTCTACTCTTAAATTTAAAATACAATGAGTAAAATAATTGACGATGATATATATATATATACACATAGTTAATGTATTACTTAAACTTGTATATTTCTATTTGAATCAATTATTCCGAGAAGAAAATCTATTTTTTTATTCTCGTTATCCTACGTTTGTCTGCAAATTTAGACATACTAGAACTCACAAGTAAATCTCTATTAAAACACTATATATACATACTAATTAAAAATATCTCCAAGCCATAAACACTAAGCTGTGATTAAATATGAAAGAAAGTATTTTTTGATTTTTTAAATTAATTAAACTAAAACATCATGATTAGATATTATTTATTAAAATAATACAACAAAATATTTATCAAGATTTTTAAAATGAAACAAAGGCTCATTAAGAATTGTTAATTAAAATATACGTAAATGCTGTTTGTTATTTTGTTCCTTACAATCTACAGAAAGGTCAGACAATAG
Source organism: Coelogynopora nodosa (assembly GCA_034780555.1). Lineage (NCBI taxonomy): Eukaryota > Metazoa > Platyhelminthes > Proseriata > Coelogynoporidae > Coelogynopora > Coelogynopora nodosa. Next base: position 32,050 of record JAUZND010091996.1, on the reverse strand, counting down.
ACTTTAAAATAACACATTGCCTATACAACGTATGCGATTGAGTATAGAATTGAAGCTAGAAAATATGAAACTCTTCATGAATGATTTCTAACATAATGAAAATGACATCAGCTTGTGTGATTATTTAGCGCGCTGTACTGTTTACAACGTATCAAAATAAACGATTTTTGTGAATTACTGTTACTTATATATCGTTTCATGAGTTCGCATTTATTGTACATATATGTATGATATATACTAATACATATAACCTATAATATTGAATTCCCTATGGTAGTATACGTATATATACACAATGTTAGTACGTTATGGAAAGGAGATATTTGTGAGTAAGATAAAAAATGATTATAATGTATCAATAATTATTTTCGTGATGGCTTTTGTTTATTATGACGTGCAGATAACGAATTTAGACGATATTTATACTTATAACATATTGGAAATAAATATTTGCTTAATTTTCTAACCGTTTGGTAAATTTTTAATGAGAGTATAATTGTCTATCACGTGTGGTAGATATAAATTAATTAGGTAATAAAATGATCACTTTAAATATGTTTTCTAAATATTTGATTCGATTGAATGGTTTCTACGTGCCTTACTTCTAACATTTTATAATATTATTTAAAATTCATCTATTTTTAGCGAATAGGAACTATTTATGCAAACGTGAATACTTAATTGTTATAGCAGTTTCTAAATATTACAACAAAATAACATAATATATTAATTTTTTTTGCAGGTATACGTATTGTATGTGGTTTAGCAAATGTTACAAAGAAAATTTAATTTTATTGATTTAAAAACGTTTGATACATAAATCATATATATATTGTATATATCAAAAATACGCATATATGAGCTCATATTTATATAGCTGTTTCAATGCAAATGTTTTTTTTGTGTTTATAAATATTATGAGATTTAGAAAATTAAGTAAACATTTTATTTTTATTTATTAATCACACGTATCTTAAGTCCATCCACTTGGTAGCGTAGATAATGAAATTTCTATAATGTCGTCATTATAACTCGCATTCAAATGTATCTCTAGAATTTAACACATTAGTCCATACTGTATAGTATGCAGTCTTAAACGCGGCTCATTTTATTTTGTTTGAATATTGATCGTTACATCGATTTCATTATTTTAATCAAAATATTTGCATATTCCTAGCATATTTTTTCGGTACAAAAATTAAAGGATTAGCGACATATAGGCTAGTTCTCTCTTAATTTTTTTAAAGTTAACAAAGAAAAATGTAGGTAAAGCAGCATTAATACGTTTTAAGGATATTTTTACGTGGCATGTTTTAAGTATTTTGTAAGAGTATTTTAATTTAGTGTATTATACGTTACCATAATGAAGACCGGGCTAAGAATCAAAACAAAATTTTCTAGTTAGGGTCAGATTAGTATTGTAGAGTATATTACCTCTCAAGTTACCTTATTTTACCTCCAATCAAGTTGATTAGACTTATATTTACGAAGTTACAGCATTTTGAAAGACACAAGTTGACAAAATATGAATAACAGAATTACGATAATAGAACAAAATAGTACAGAAATATTGCATGTAATGGAATAAACATTATCTGGATAAAACTGGATACCCTTTTATCTATTTTAGGTTCTACTGTAAAATAAAGAAATGACCCAAAGTTCGGTTTCTTACGGTAACGTGCCATATGCTATTTATATACTGGTAACAATTAATACAAAGTATAAATAAGACAAACTTTCGATTCCACAAATATAGACTTCTGTCTAATAATATAAACACGACTTATATTTTTGTCTATTTCGCTATTCATCAGATTTTCTTCTCAGGTAATTTTCTGCTCAGGTAATTTATTTATTCATTCCTGTTTTGGTGGTATGCAATACACATCATAAAAGTATTTGCATTGGCAGTATAATTTGTATTTTTTTCACATATTGTACAGTGTGCAAATTTTCGGAATATATACTCATACCAGTTAATAAATGCCTAATTAGTAAGATTATTAACATGCAGCTTAATCTTTTATTGAAATGGTTTTTGATTAATTAGCTATTCACCAGATTTTTTCTTAGTTAATTATAATTTATTTATTTATTCCTGTTTTTATACAATATAATTATCTATAATGCAGTGCTGCAGTATAATTTGTATTTTTCTCACAAAGTACATATATATACTGTCAGTATTGAGGTAAACATTTTCTGCATATACTCACACCATTTAATCAATAACTTATTAGTAAAATGTTTAATATGCAGCTTAATCTTTTTATTAAAATGGTTTTTATTTAATTAAGTTTGTCTTTAGCATTTACTATATATCATATTTTCCTCTGGTAATGTTTTATACAATTTTTATCTAACTGTAATTTTTAAGGGATGAATTTAAAATTGCGAAGCTGTAAACGTTAGTTTTGTTTGAGTTATTATTAAAAATAATCATTATTTTTGTGTGTAATATTTGTTTATTTTTAGTATATACAATAGTTTTATTTCATCGTTAAAATAAATTAATTGTATTTTAATTGATTCCCTTCTTTTGTTTTCATTACACCTTAATAAACTGAAATTCGCGGAATGATGTAATGATCTAACAACTTGGATGAATTTGTCAGCGCTTTTGTACCTGCGTATCTTTATTTAGGCATTTTATAGTTAATAATATAAATATATAATGAAAAATTATGTATATTTAGGTAGGTATAACTGAGTAAATTCTAATAAAATAAGATTAAACATTAAAATAAGCTATGTAACATTGATAAAATTGCCACATTGACGAATTAAATTCGATTAATCAAAATTGCAAAAAATTGCAACCTGGATAACATTTGCAACGCTTCCGTCTGTTAGGAGATTAAATAATTATTTGATAATAGTTCAATTCTGGTAGGTGAATTGTTGACAAATCACATAGATTTAAATAATAAAAAAATGTAACAACTAGATGAGCTGGAATTAAAAAATAGTGGACTAAGTTTTTAATAATTTATTAAACTTTATATAGAAATTTACACAATAATATGAAATAATATGTTAATCGTAAATGAACACATTCTATTCAAATCCTTAACACCACCACAAAAACCACACAACACCACCACCTTGCAGAAAGAAGAACTTACATTATGTTTCAAATACTATCAATTAGGTTTTTTTATTTCTTGGATAAGGTGTTTCTTTATAAAGCCGTATTCATAAATGTACGATCGATCTCAATCTCACAAAATGTGAGACGCATCTCGTATTTATATTCATAAAAAAATATGAGATTCCTTCCAATGAGACTGAGATAGATGTATGATATTTGAGCATTATCTCAGATTCATATTCGTAAAATGTATAAAAGTGAAATAGATCTCAAAAATACACGAGACACCTGTTGTAATGTCTCACAAAAATATAATATTATATAAATTCCTATATGCGTATATGTCAAACAAAAGCCCACATTTATCATTTCGGTTTTAATTTTCGATTCGAATTTAAATTGCTTCTATTGCTTTTATTGTACCTAATTAAATAAGCTGTCTCTATTGCTTCTATATACTAATAAAGAGGAATTTGTAACAGTCGATATAAAATTTATTTGAGAGTTTGGAAAGCAAATATATGTATATATTGCACAAATATTAGTGAAATAACATTTTAAGTTAGTCCATATTGTTTATTTTTTTTAATGTTTATCATTTTAATATATTGAAAACATTTACGAGAACAAAATCTGTAAGTTAGTTGCATGGGGAAAACGTCCTTTTAAGCTAATGTCCGACCACCGAATATATAAATGCAACGCGTTTCCAGATTTCCAAAAATATTTACAGTAGCCTATTGTCAATTAAGTAAATGCATGTGTTTGTTTATAAGGATATGTCGCATTTAATATATATACCTTTGTATACTGTAATTGCGCATCGCAAATGAGTTCTGCCAAACGAGCCCGATAAGGGTTGCCAAGTCTCGACTAACAGACAGATGCTGCTAGTGGGCTCGAATCTGTTCTGAGACATCCCACCATACTCGTCGTCATGCATACACTTGTATTTGTATATATTCAAATAGGCAAATAAGGCGTTTGTTGACTTGCATTACTATGGTTTTGTAAATGACCAATCAATTAATATGGGCTTTGCCTTTTTGTAAATCGGTGAGGCCTTTATTCTATAGTTTTGTCGCGAATTATATTCAGTATTTTTTTAATAATATATTATTTGAATTGAAGAGATCTAAGTATGAACATAGCTGGCTGCTTCCTTAGAACTTTAGGATGCATTTATTTTACATACTCTTAATACGCAATCGTCTATGCACCCCTCACCCCACAGTAAAAAGGAAACGGATATTGTTTTGCTGAAGTTTTATGAAATTAAATTAGTTCCGAAATCAATTTTAGGCACAAAAGAAGACATCAGCTGTGTTATATTTCTTCTATAGTAAAAGAGGTCGATTACATTCCACGCCTGCATTGCTGCAACCAAATATATGTACCCGTGTTTTGTGACGTTTATTCGCGCTACATAAACTTCATTATTGTATTCATGATTACATGATTACATTTGCGTATCAAATATAATACGTACAATACATCAGGAATTAGGATGTGTTATTTATGCTTCAGATATTTCATATTATGCGCTACTTCAAATAAATAATGTTTAACCGAATTATTGTAAACACAGAATATACTTACCTATATAATGTACATATAATGTGTTTTCGCGAATACTTTATTATCAATGTTTCATATTTATAAGTGAATTTATTCAAAGTGACAGCAAACAATAAATGAATAAAAAACACAATAATATAAATTAAATTATATTTAGGAATATGATGTCTATATAAACAGTAATATTGGAAAATCAGACCGTTTATGTATATTCATTTGGGATACTGTTTATTGTTTAGAACTATAATGCTGTTTACACATTTATTTCAGTAGTATTAGTGCAGGAATTAAAAGACAAATTAAAAAGTATGGTCTAAATTTTTTGTCACTGAATTATCATCCTTATAATTTGTTTGACAGATATCATTTAGTTTGAAATGACTTGTATTCTTTTCAGGAATTATATCTAATTTAAATAAATGTATGTACTAACAGAATAAAAACTATATGCAAATATATTAAAATATTATTTTCATCTGATAAACACATAGTGATGTTGGTCCAAAACAATTAAAACAAAAGTAAAAAAGTAAAAGGCATTTTTTGGTTTCTTATCCAATGAAATCTAACAGAAAATATGTGATCGCATTAGCAATATGATGTATGTAAGAATATAAATAATGTATAACACTTTTCGATCACCTTGTCTGTAGTTTAAATCGACATATACATATATGTAATGTATAAAAATTATAAAATTATACAAGCTATACAATTCTAGTATCCACATTATAGAATATCTATAATGGTATTTCGACACGAATATTTGACTAAATGAAATGTCTCTATTGCTGTATCTATAATATTAATGAAACGTTTACGATTTCAAGCCTGATCAGTTCAATTCAATTCAGTTCAACAATTCAATTAGGGTCAAAACGATTCAGAGTATAGACAAAGTAATCGGTAACTTGACAGTCCAGTAAAATATTTTTGGAGGATTTTTGTTTTCATGAATCAATTACTAAGCATCTTTATAGCTTACTACAAAAAAGTTTAGTTATATTCATATAAAATTCACTTGCTCACACATAGAACATAGCTGAACCGAAAAATGTAATTAGTTGACCAATAAGAATGAGATCACATGTATATTATTTGAATGAAAATCGATAAACATAAATAATAAACCGACAGTTGTGTACAAACAATGCATTGTATATTGTACAATTGCAGTTTACGCAATAATGTTTACAAATTTGACGCAATTAGCATCAATATCAAACGGGATGATCCGGTTGTAATTATACACTTTTTGTTATTGAGTTATTATATATTGGGCGATATTTGTAAGCATAACATATTCTAGTAAATTGAAATAATTGAAACAAATTGTAAAAAAATTCAACAAATTGTAATTTTCACATTATGATTTATTACAAGCCATTAAAACTTATTGCAATTTGTTGCAATTTATTTCAATCTATTACTATTTATTATAATTTGTTGCAATTTTTTTATAATTATAATAAATTGAAATAAATTGCAACAAATTGTAATAAATTGAAATAAAATTAAATCAATTGTATGTAAGAATGTTTCACAAATAACAATTTATGCTCGTCATAAGGAATGCATAACTTAAGGCAATATAGCTGTGTGAAACGACCTCTCGGATTTGTATTATTATAAGAAATTGATTTTTATATTTTTGACGTACTGTATCTTGAGTATTACAGTCATATATATATTTTGAATTCACACTATATATTTGGCATCTAATAAAAAACGTTCCACATCATCCGTTGATAATGAACGTACCTAAAACGTTAACTTTTATGTATATATCAACAGAGCTGATTAAATATGCATTCTAAACACAACAAAAACGGTAGCATTGGAAACGTTTTTGCTATGTATAATACTACAATATACAAGTATCAATATAGAAGCTGTTAACCTCTCCTATACTGAGATAGCATTGTTTTATCTTTTTGGATGCATAGTCTGTATATATCTATATACCTTAGCATGCATTTATTTTTTAAAGAAAATATTAGGCAATTAGGTAGAGGTACTGTTTAATAATATAGTATTTAATAAAAGTTATATTATAGCATAGAAAAAAAATCAATTCACATAATCAATATTATATCAGAATCAGGATGATATAATATTGATTATGTGAATTGATTTTCAAGTGAATTAATCAGAATCAGGATCAGAATCAAAATTAAATCAGAATTTCAAAATTATTTCAAATGTAAATCTGAGAATTAAACAGATTTATAAAGATTGTCAAATGATAAAAGTATTTGAATGAGGTAAAAATTTAATAATTTGTAATATTAATGAACTGCGCAATCAACTTTAATGAATTATGAAACAAAATCTCTAACTTTCACTAGAAATAGAATAAGTAAAATTCGAATATGCTTAAAACCTTTAATATACAAAATATCAAATATTATGTGATCGTATTTTGTGTAACACTAATACAAATACATAAACTAAAATAAATTAAAAATTAATAATTTATATAATTTTGTAACTTGTATATTGTGAAAATTACGATAATATATGTCAATTTTTATTCATTTTACTTCTGAAAAAATTAAAAATGTGTTAAAAAATAATCTTTAAATCCTACAATATTAAGTTATTAAATAAAACGCAATATAATTGCTTAATGCAAGACTATTTTCATGTGAAATTTTATAACGTACGTTTAATTTAAGTAACTTGGTTAAGGTTTAATCAATATGTACGAACTGGTCGCAGAATGAATAAACTTGATTCAGATTATGACTTCTGCATCCATTTTTTGAAAGTTAGATACATATTTTGTAATATTATGTGAATAAAAAGTAGATAATAAACTATTCATTTATAAAGTTTCGTCGCAAAAAATACAATTTTTCTGTTATTTGACTAAATTATGCAGTATAATAATTAAAACAGAATTCGTATATTTTTATTGGTATTGTTTCACAAAGTTACAGAGTCAACTGATCAAGGATAATATTGACTTTTAGAATTTAATATAATAAATGTTATCTGCTATTAAAGGATACATTTATCATTTTGAATACTATATTGTGAATAATTAGTATATTCAACTAAATTAGGTAGACAATTGTGTAAATCGGAAGATTTTTTTGTCACTTTTTAACATAGACATCCGACAGTTACTATTATACTGTAGATAAGCGATCTGTACACCTTAATTATGCACACAAATTAATTTTTCTTCGATGTTGGGCAAAGACGATAGATATTTAAAGCGAACAGCTTTCTATATAAAATATTTATTTATTTATTCGGCGAAAAATGTTTGGTCATTATATTTTGATAACTTGTTTCATCATTGGGTGTAAATATATTGATTTATTATTTCTCATTGATTTAATCCACATTTGTAAATATTTATGTTATCATCGAATCTCGTTTTATCTTATTAGACCTATTTTTACACTCTTGAAAAAGTGTAGACGAAAAATTACCTCAATGTAACTTATATATTTTTAGTTTTTGTCTATCTGTCATTACTTTGTAAATAATTGTTTACTATTTTGGAAAGCCCTACATAGGATATTTACTGAAGTGTTTGATTTGTTTATAGTTGGAAATGTAAATATTTATTACAAAAAATATTGGTAGTAGTACACAGTACATTGCACATTGGTCAAAGTATAGTTTATTTTATATGTGTGAAATAAGTATAACACAACTTTGTAAAATAAATAGTTTCACAGTTTTAAATAACACACGATTTAGCAAGTTTAACTAAATTAGTTACCAACACATATATGTATACTTTTTTTAATAAACAAATTAAGTTATCTTCAAATGAACTGTGTGTAAGAAAATCAATTGTTTTAATATATATTTATTATATTAATGCTGTACGTTAGTTGTACAATACAATTATTAAAATTATTTAAAATTGTTAAATACCTTTAATTTATGATTTATTATTATTTTAGATATCTATGATTTTTTCGGTTGTAACTTTAATTATTTTAAATACTAATGTTTAAGTAAATTGACTTATTTATGGCTTATTCAAGAACACTTTTTTTACATTTATGTAATTGATTTAAAGCTATGTTTGCAACTTTTTAAAATTAATTTAACTTTTCAAGGACGACTAATTGTTCTGCTACTTTTCCTAAGCTATGAATACCGTTTTATCGAACTTTACCTTGTATTATTTGACAAAATAACGTATATATATAGAGTATATTAATATAGTCTTGTTGTGTACTCTTAATAGCCTATATATTCTCAACCTACATACTGTATGATATCTTTAAAACAATATATTTTAACTATAACTTTAATATTTATAAAAAAACTGTTCAACTATTAAATAAATAAATAATTATACATTTATTCTCCTTGAACGCTTTGTTTTGTTATTTCAGGTATATATAATAATGAATTTGTGGTGCCATAAGTTTTTAATGATTGAAATGAAAAACCTGATTGAGATTACAAGGATATTTAGTCAGTAAAAGAAAGTACAATATGCTACATATATAAGTCCACAACATACTCAAGAAACTCCTTAACAATATACATATATATTATGCACGTCGTAACGATTATGTTTAATTACACACTTTAATCACTTGCTCTAATAGTTAACTATATATAGGTAGAGTATTAACACCAACAAAAGCAATAAGTTAATTATTTAATTAACTGAGTTGCACAAGACAACTATAGTGTGTCTATACTATAGAGGAGTATACTCACCCGTTGTTTCAATTGCTTCTGCGCATTCACCGTGTCCAACAGCTTGATACCCTGACTATAGTACTGCTTCATTTTAGACACAGTTGCGGCATTGAGTGTTCGGTGTGGAAAATAGGCTGCACTCGAGTCTGCGGGCCTTCTGCCGGCGGCATTATAGACTGCAGAGGTCTTCGGGGGCGGTTCACCACCGCCGCGCCGGTAGCTGACAGGGTCAGTGTCACCGGGCTTTGACCAGTCGTAAAAGCGGGTGGGATTTTTGGAAAAATGTCCAGCCATTTTGCTGTTGTTCTTGTTGTTGTGCAGAATGGAATTATTTTGGCGTTATTCCGTAAAAGTGTAGATTAGTAATAGCGACGAGAAAGTTTATATATAAAAAGAATGCAACATTCTCTGAAGTGCCTACTGTAACTATGACGCTATAAGACTTTCTTTTTGTTTGAAATGCCAGTCAGGATATATGGTTACATTGTTAACAAATGATTACTCTGTTTTTTGGACGATTCAGTATTATAGTAGATCTGGCATATAGTTTCCCCCCACCATTAAATGGTGCTAAGGCTTTATTAATAATACGACTGTGGTATGCAGCAGCGCAGAACCCAACAAACAAAAATGCCTTAACCTCCTCCTCCATGTATTGGTACACTAACAGTTAAACAAATGGCTCCTGCATCCTTGAGGAAACAATAGGAATTGACGTTGGGGAGCAAGAACAAATGATAAACTATATAGACTAGAAGCGCAGGGCATTGTTTATTCAAGACCGATTAAACCTAGCAGCTAGAAACCGGTGTGAGCTGCAATTGCTTTTAGTTGTGAAAATAAAACGGTGAAACTTAGGTAGGAAATTGAAAGACATTAAACAAAGTCTACTTACCTTTTCCCATGATTGCGAGTGACGCAACTGCTGGTGAAGCCTTTTCTTATGCATGATGTATTCTTCTTTTCGGTTAGTCTCCATTTATTGACCAAGTGATTTCTCGTATATAGTAGTAATCTTTTATATTTTTATTATATTTTTTTAATGTCCATATTCCTTCGAAATATACACTTCTTATGTATAGATATTCTCTCCAATTCTTTAATCTAATGGCTATTATCTATCAGCTAGCAGAGCGCAAGATAAAGCTGATCTGTCACGGAGTGAAAATGATTGGCTTTATAACGCGGAGACAATGTTGTGGTTAATTTCAACAATCGATTACCGTATATATTGCTCCAGACAGCGTTTGTTTACAATTTGTGTTTAATGATGTAAATATCACTTATAATATAACTAACTATCAGCTGTCAGCAGAAAAACAAGCTGCACCAACCCCATCAACCGGTGACGGAAGAACAATATTCTGTTTCTTCAAAACATAATTTATCTAAACAAAGTGAGTGAAAAGAAAGATCGGGAATGCTCTCTTCGTTATACTCTACTCGTATCATAGCATTTCCCTCTCAAATAAACGAACCAATCAAGTAGATCATTAGATTTGTAATATAACTCTGTTTTAATTTATTTATTTCATGAATTTGATAGTAAACATAATGTTTAAATAAAACCTTTGAATGATAATTAATTAATACATAACTGGGTAAAAGCGTCTTACGATACTCAATAGTCAGACATTAAATTAATCATTTACAACTGAACATGATTTTTGTTTCTTCAAAAACTGTAGTCTGCAATTTATAGGGTTAAAAAAGACTGCTTGACCAGACTGCAGACAACTCGTACATCTCTGTACTGAAAATATAATTATTTATTTAAATTAATTCAATGGTTAATTTGAATCTATAATTATTAGAAAAGGGACTCTTTCTGAGAAGTAAGTGAGTTTTGCTTTTGTGACGTCTTGTTTGTTTGCATATCGATTGACAGAGTACAAAAAACACGCTTTATTTGAATATTAAAAAAAACTAGTAATTAGAAATTTCTAAAGAGTGTTTTACATCTTGATTATTTAATTTTTTATGATTGTCGTAAATGTAAATATTTTTAGTCGCAGTACCCAAATTACCTATTGATTCATTATATCTCTTTTACTTTCATAGATAAATACAGTGGATGATAATGTTTTTGTATTATACTAATTTTAAAGGTATCGTTTATAATGGTTAATTGAAATGTAACAGAAAATCAAAAACATATGTTTTAATGTCACGTGTAATTGAATCATTTACGTAACGGAATTTTGAACATCTTTAAGTAATTACATAATGTTATAAATTGTATTGTGAATTTCGATGGTACTGCTTGTCGGTACATATTAAAAAATACGATAAACATGTTATTTAAATCAAAATTTATGCAAAAATTTATAAGAAAATGTCAAACATCGCCAGTTATGTATTATGCCATGTAACATTATGAAACATTAAGTAAAACCTACTTTGTTAAATTAAATAACTCACATAAATGAAAATGATAATTATTAATTGGTTTATAGGTACGGTATATTTGGCTTCTCAGAACATAAATGTTAATTTTGAACCTAATCAGTTGCAGCCTTCTCCAATTAAAAGATTATTCCAAATTGTTTTAAAATTCCGAAATTGTCAGTAGGTGATTGTAGTAAAACTTCAGTTTTCCCCCGCCCTCGTATATGCAGCTAATCATCCAATGTGCTTAAGGCCATATTACGTGATGGCAAATAATCGTCATTTTTTTATAATAGAAAAACTATTGGGAAAGAGCATTTTGTAAGTTTTAATTACCCTTTTGAAATTTGTACTTATTTTTAAAATAGTATTTATATTCTATATAATATTATGTATGTTTATCAAATATTTGGAAATTAAATATTGTACTTAATTTTAAAAAAAATTAACGTAATAAATGACCGTTTGCATTAGTTGATTTATATCCAGCGATATGTACTGTGATATGTTTCAATACATTATACCATTTTCAAACAATAGTTTATGATATATTTTATTTATTGACATATTTGTCAATGCCAACAACTAATTAATACGAATAAATTTACTTACATAATTTAGTTGATGGAATTGGATAAAATCTAAAAATTAAAATTTTTAAAAACCCTTTCTGGATATTTAATAGGCTTGTCAAGTTTATATTTACTCTTATTGATATACATTTTAATATTTTAACACTGAAAAGTATTATTTAATGTAAAAATAGATAATTAGAATACATTAAAAACTATTAAAATGGATAACCTTTGATCACATGATGATCGCGGACATCTAGCCAATGCATAATAAATGCAAAATACATGAATAATAATTAAATGCATCGGAAAGAAAAACATAGTTCCATGAAAAACTGCTGTCACGAATATAGATTTTACAAAATTTATTTTTTTAGATAATTTGTTCCAACCAAATTATTATGTCAGAATATTCACAGTACAGTTTAAAAGTGGTTTAAGTAAAAATATTACATGTGAAGTTATTTTTAAACTAAATCATTTATTCATTACAACAATATTGAAATCATTTTGAAACTCACAAAAATAAAAATAAACATGATTGGCCAGAAACATAAATAATTTATCAAAAAATCAAGTGAGCAAAAAATATTGTTTTTCCTTAATTGTTAATATTGTTAGTATAGCTAAAATAGATATAATGATAGATACGTATTAAAAGGAATTAGAATTCAAAACAGTTAGTAAATTTTTTGTTTCTATAGTAAAATTCGGACGTTTTATAATTCAAGAAATGAATAATTCGGAAATATAATTTTAATTCAGAATATTTCGAGCACAGTCAGTATATGTAATTCATACCTAACTAATACGGCTGTATTATAGTTGGTTATATACCAGGATAACACACGTAAATAACTCAAAAGTATAATATACAAATTCTATATTTGTGTACTATATATATAAATATGTTGTACATCTGGCCCTCGGTAATCGGTTGTTATGTAGATTTTAGTTTGGTGAACTAATCGTTATAGAATATATTGTATGATATTTATAAGAATTTGGCCATTGGTTGTTATGTAGTATACTGCTTTTATATATTTGTCAATATCCTATACCTATAGAAATGTCAACGACAAGCAACAATTTTTAATAAAAACTAGTTAAACATTGGTAAAAATTCAACAGGGAATGCAGAAATTCTCAAACTGAAATTGTTTTCAAAAATCAATCCAGCCGCAATCTGATATCATTTAAAATGTATTAAAAATCAAAAACATATATTTGTATCTATATTATGTTTACCTGTTAAACATAAAACAGCGAAAAGTACTTTCGTCAAAAAAGTACTTTTAAATGTAATTATCTTCCTGAGCTGCATAATATGCATTCTATTTGGACTTTTAAAATCGATAATTCTGAAACAAAATAAATGGAATTGAAATATACAATTTCGAAAGATACTTTCAATTGACATAGATTCGAAAATATAGTTTGAAGTTACAGAATAATTAACATTTGGATGATTTAATAAAAAAAATATCTGCAATATAATTAAAAACTAAATAATTTGTAACAAAACATTTTTGACTTTCCAAAAATTGAACACCAATTTCGAATTATATATAACCTGTTATAGTGTAATTGAAAAATGACCAGATTTTTGACAAGAAAAAATCAAACTAATTACAATAAAATAGTTTAAACTATTATTAATGAAGCACATTGAATACGATAATATTTAAATATAAAACAAAACGGATAAATTATCTTACTATATTATAATTAGTACATTATAATATATTCAAAATTTTTATTAGTCTTTTTAATATGAATAAAACACATAAATAGGAAAAATACAATATTTGTATTCAGCAAAGAATACACAAGTCGTTATTTATTATAATACTATACAATATACACGTATACATACTGATCTAGCTCATCAAGTTAGCATTTTGTCATCCGTACAAATAGTATACCCAGGCAGTCTATGTATTGGATAAAAACTATCGTAAGATAATGTAGTAAAAACAATTCAGTTAAGGGCTATATACACTTACGTAACTTTAAACAAGCAATGTATTATCCTCGTTAACACTTTATTGCTTATATACGGGTATGAATATTGAAGAGAAGTCATTTAGTCATGAACACAGAAAACATAAATGAATATACATTTAAATACAATGAAACTATTATATGTTATATAATGACGCGTCTTTTGATAACAGCATTCGAGATTCAATGTTCGTCGTCATCAATTATCAATACGCTCGCTGTAACAAAACAGAACAAAACAAATATCGTTACTAGAAGTAAAATTTATTATTTAATTATGGTATTCGAAAAAAGACGTAATTAATGTTCAGTTTATATGTTGGCCTCAATTCACTCAAAAAAGGACAGAAATAATGAACAATGTAGTAAAATAACAGGAGGGGTGAGCAATTTGATCCTGTGAATCTGCACAACTAATAAATGTGTGACATATAATATAATGTGCCCCATTCAGAAATAGGCAGGATTGTAAAATACACAAACAAATGTGTTATTTAAAATACACTTCAACCACTCTCCCTTAAAATTCATCGTTCAGAAAATATCTATTATGCATATATTAATTACAAAGTATGTAAAAAATATAACTTTTTTATATACAAAGTGATTTATACGTTTTTTCGATATTTTATTTAACTATAATTGGTTTTATTTTGTCTTTTTATTAAATATAATGTGGGTAATTTGGTTTGTTATTCTGTTTCTTTTGAAATGTATATTTTTATTACAATTAATATTTTAATAATTATTATTATTATCACTTATTATTATTATTAAAAAAATCGTTTACATGTACGTTTAGTTAAAAACACCTTTTAAGTTTTACTGAATGATGCCAAATTTACCAAAAGAGGAATCTAACTAATACTGATAAAAAAGTATGAATCAAATTGCATTATAATTTTCGGCACTCTAAAATATAGTCCCTGAAAGAAATAATTACTTTAGTAGTATATAATAATTAAGTATATTGTGTAAATGTAATGTTAAAAGTTAAAAAATTATTGAATATTTTAATACATTTTAATTAATAACACTTTAATCTCATTATAAAGATTAATTTCAAAAGCTGTCAAACACGCTAAATTTAGGAGTATTCATTGTTTCTGTCACCCTACAAAGTGCATTATATACATATTTGTGTAACATTTTAAGCAGAATTAATGTCTTACATATAGAAAATAATTTTGTAAATTGCTCAAATAGCAAATTAAAGCGTTACACTAAATTACGTAAAACTCACGTTTCACAAATCCATGCACCTCTACCTCACAGAGTAGCAGCGAATTCTTCTCATCATTCAGCTGTATTTTGACATAGTCACCGATCGCGTATTTGATTGGCAGAAACACGACCGGAAGAATTGGGTCAAGGCCGTTGTACTGGAATATATCGTACTCCACGGTGCGCGGATTTCCTTGCCCTACCTTTATTAAGCAAATTATGTATGTTGTGATTATTTAACATTATTTTACAGCAAGTTCATATAATTAATTATATTACAATATTTATAATGTATTTTAGAGTCAACAATGTAAGCGACATTATTTATTTATTTATTATTTTTACTTTCCCTATATAGTACGATTTTTTCAAATTTGTTCTAATTTAATAAATATGTGACATAATATATAGTATATATGAATATTATATATATCATTATTATATAATAGATTTAAATATTAAAAATATTTGAATTAATTATTATACATATATGTACATATAAATGTATTAATATAAAATCAATGGTCTCAAGTTAAATTTCAGGTAATGTATTGAAATTGTTCATTGTTCAATACCTACAAACTCACATATCTAAATATTTGTAAAATGTAAAATGTTAAAATTTTATTAGTATGCCTACATATATTTTATTTGCTATTTTACACCGTAGTTAATTACACACCATTTTTAGAGAACATATTGTTGCAGAATATATTTAATTTTTACAGAGATATGAAAGGAAATATCTCAAAATGATGTAAAACATTTAACTGTCTGTTCATAATTTCGATGTAAATTGTGGTCATAGATATGCTAAGATATAACATTATTAAATTTTAAGATACATTATGATTTTACAATATATCCAATTGTGTTACTCTTAGTTCCTTTTATCTAGCAGGTTATATTGCAAGACTTCATGTGATCCATATTACACTCTATATTATTATTTATATTGTCATATTTTAATTGATAATGTGAAATTTTAACCAATTAATTTAATTTATTTAACATGTTATCAAAGTATATGATAGATGTATAGTACATTATTTATTATCATCATTTGAATTGATTCATTGAATTGATTCAATCACATCATGTTCTATATAACAAAACCCCATGTATGCACCTTGACACCGAAAGGCATGTAGCGATTCCCATAGCAACAGCGTCCGTAGGTGTAGATCACCACCCGTGTTATCCGGTAGAGCTCCCTAAGTGTCATCAGGTACCAGGCGTGCGGCTCGCTCTGTGACGAGAAGCACCGGTCGATGTCGTCCTGCCCGATGTCTTGATCCTGGGTGAAAGAAGGGCCTCGGCCGTACACCTCGGAACTGCTGCTGACCTTGGCCTGATTCGAGAGGAGCAATTCTAGCCCGGGGCGGCAGGGTTGAGGTTATAAAAATAATAATAGTAGAAGAATAGCGCCGCCAGTAATATATATCTAGAGATGTGAGAAAGATAATAAAGAATGGAAGAGAAAGATATGAAATCACACATCACAGTTGATTGTATGTTTTATAGTAGAATGTTTAAAAAAATCAAGTATTGAGAAAATGAAGAATACATAACATTGGTTCAAAAAGTATTTGTTCAAAAATATCCGTAACAACCACATAAATGGATAGGATTGTTTTTAATGACCTTTTATCCTTTTCTATGGTAACAACATGTTCAATCGGTATCAACACGATCATACAGTGAGTTAGATATGCCTGTGTAACACATGCTAAGCTGAAGCTAAACGGTAAAAGTACAAACCCAACCTGCAAGCAATTTTTTTCAGATGGGTGGGAATTCTAATTTGAAAACCCCCTCCCCTCCCCTCTCCCTCTTTTCTTTTCACTCCCCCCTATCTCTTTTTCTTCCCCCTCCGCCTATTTGTTTATATTTTTTCCTCCTATAACTCTCATCTTTTTTCCTACTTTTTGCTATACCCTCCCCTGGCAAAGTCGGCAATCATTTAGTTTCTGCTAACTATACTACTCATAAAATAATAGTAGTATTGGCTAAGCAATATGTATTTATATAATATTATAATTTATAAACATTAGACTTAAAAATATTTTTGTTGGCAGAAAACATTATATGGGGAATATTCATAAATTGTGTATTTTAATATTGATAACGTCATCTATAATAATTATGTTCAACAATCCTGAAATTGATGATTTTCGCAAATATCAACTAAATAGAGTTCTTATATAGGTCTGAACATTACAATGAAATTCGGCTCAGCAGATTGTTTACGGGTAGCTAACTATAGTGTTAAAATGTGGATAGTATTTATTAATGTTTACCTTGGAGGTTCTATTGTTTATTAAATAATAGAATAGTTAACAATTAATTAAGAAAATATACTTGAAAACATTACTATAAACAAATTTTTGTATTATAAGAGTTAGAACACTAGTTCTTTAGGTAATTTTAAATCATTACTATTTTTTGCAGTGCAAATTATACATTTATTTATTTTAATAATCCGGTATATACGAAAAAATAGTAGTTCCGATAATCTTTACTTAACTTTAATAATCATAAAGTGTAATTATATTGTAATCTACACTAATATGGAAATCAGTGAATTAAGTGTTATAATTATAATTATAAACTGAAGGTATATTACCAGAGAAAAATAGGGTAAAACAAATTTAACGTAAATTATTACCTTTATTTCTTGATGTATAATCTGAAATAAAAAAAGTATTTCACAAATTCATAATTTAAAACATTCATAATGTTTCTAGTATATTGTATTATAATAGAAGATTTTATGGGATCTTTGTAATTCTGCAGTCCAAAACCGAGCCGATACTATGTCAATCTTTTACGTGATACCAGGGGTGGATTCAGGTTTTTGTTGAGTGGTATTTAGAATAATCTTCCGCTGTGTATGGTGAGGCTTTTAGCCGAGCCTCTATATGGTATCACCGTGTAACACTGAACAAGTTTGTTATTTATAGCTCAGAATGCATCTAAAGGCATATAAAACAATCATCTATGAATTCTTTGATTTTCAAAATAAGGAGTTTTTACCTAATGCAGTTATACCTTTTTTTGTAAAACGGGAAAAAAAATTATTTGTTATATAGACACCTTCAACATAAACCTGTGTCAAGAAAAAGCTATATAAAATGTTATTATGTAAAGAATGTACAATATACGACTGTATTGTATTTTAAGATACATTTATGATTTAGAATTAAAATATGTAAATATAAATTAAAAAAAAGTGATACTATTTTTTGTCCCAAGCCCGAAGAGGGGGGAGGGTTGTTTAAATCCCCCTAACCCCTCCCCCCTTGGATCCGCTACAGAAGATTATGATATCAAAATATCCCAAAATGTTAATATTTTATTATGTTACAAAAAAAATAGATTTGGTTTAAAAAGTGTGTAAATCATTTGCAAAGAGAATATAAATCATGTTTATCATTTAGACAATTTAAAAGAAATTTATAACGATAATATTCTATTCTATCTAATTATTAAATCGAATTATAAATGTAACGAGGCAAAAAATAAATATGTTTGAGACATCCATTGTCCCGTTTAATACAGGCTTATTTGTTTAGTAGATGATTTGTTTAAATAGATGATAGGCCATATGTTTTTATCATGAAATACGGTGGACGTTTTTCCAGAATACGACACAATAATTAAATTAATTCTTTTTTTCAAATTGGAAATTTGCAATATGCAATTTTTGCAATAAAATATTTAGTATGTTAACTACGTTAAAAGGATTTCATTAAAGGTTTTTTATTAAAAATACGTTCCTTATATGTAAATTCCTAATTGTAATATGTAAATTGAATTATTTTTGTTTTATACAGTTAAAAATGTTGTTATTTTATTATTAAAATTGTTGTAATAGTAAATATACATTATAAAATAAACTACCATAATACGTATGAATCGTTGATAATTTTACATTTGAGAATTATATTTTTTACAATTCTTGTTTTAAAAACCCCCCATTAAATTACGTACATAATGAGGACTATATTCTGTTTCAATTACCAAACTCTTTTTAAATAAACCATTTATTAAAATAACAGTTAATTTTACTAATTTTTTACAGCGTTATTTTCATTCGAACAAGACTATCTGACTAGATATTTAGTTATAAGGTTTAAATATTTATATGATCAGAGCCCTTACACAGCTCTTACACGTTCACCGATAAAGCACGTAGTACAAGTCGTCAACACAACCACAACCACAACCCCAGCAACTGCATGACTCACCCTTCTCGCGGCCGTGCACCTCCACCTCAACCAGCTCCAGGGCGGCCACCCGGGTCAACTGGATGCGCACGTGCTGCCCGTTGCTCTGGACCGGGATGAGGAAGGCGTTGTAGTGCCAGGGCACCTCCGTGTCGAAGTTGACGTGGACCGTGCGCAGCTGGTCGACCGAGTCCCCCACCAGGAGGACGAAGGTGGTGAAGAGGTCCGCACCGTAGTGGACCACCGTGGAGATGAGGTAGAGCTGGCTCAGGTCCACCTTCGGGTGTGTTATAGATTTACGCGATATTGATAGGAAAAGCGGGTGTATTATCGATTTACGCGATATTGATTGTAAAAGCGTGTGTATTAACGATTTACGCGATATTGATTGGAAAAGCGGGTGTATTATCGATTTACACCGATATTTTTTGGAATTGCGGCGGCAATTATGCAGTTTGCAAACACTCAGCACTCCACATTCAAAGTACTAATAAAACAAGTTTTTAAGATAATAAAATGTTATCAATTGCATGTTTCATTTTCCAATTGAAACCGCATGTCAATTTACTTGTATACTTAATATTTTGAAACTATAATACATATATTAATGTATTACGCATTATTGTAAAGAATGTTAAACTTCGAAATGTAATAATAATTAGAAAATAGTAATATTTGGAAATTATATAAAATAGGCTAAATTCATAAAAATGAATGAATTTCTGTTTATAATGTTATATTCTCTAGATAAAACCTACATTATTAGCAATAAGCTATTACTTATAGTGAATACGCCATTTTTCATCATTATTGAATCAAAATTATTATCATTATTCAAATGATTATATTTTAAAAGAAAATCAGTTGCCCAAAAACACATATTATGATTGCTCACAAAATATAACGGATTATCTTGTCACAAAAGTTGCTATAGCAATAATTAATTGTGACATAAAGTAAATTATTTAAATGTTCTAAGTAATGGCGTAATAGCGATATATTGACGATACGAATAAAAATACTCTTTTGTGTGATAAAATGTTTAAATCAATAAAGAATGATTAAATATATTTACTGGTATAATAATTAAACCAAACACCTAAGTTGGTTATTATATTGGCATAAGTGATATGTGAGTTGTCTCAAGACCAATATTTAAGTAATAATTAATGGACAAATATTATTATACTACTTACTGTATAATAGAGAGCTTAAATAAAATCATTAATTCGAAAAAAATTAACAAAATTAACTTCAACAAAATTTTTTGCTGAATACACTGCACCATATTTAGCACAACGAATCGATAGCGGGCTAATGTTATGGATTGGAAAATGAAAATATAATATTTACACCCCCTCTACTCTCCTCCCCACCAACCACATACCTGCCACCAGGGGTCCTGGATCCGCGCGCTTTTGGCGAAGTCGTCACAGTCCTGGCGAACGTTGCCGTCAATGGCCAGTCGCGGCTCAGCATTGATCAGACCGCGGGCAGACCTCTTTTGGAACTGGGTCACTTTGTTCATCGAGAGTAGAGAGTTGACTGAAAGGTAGGTACCTTTGTGTTAACTATACATATCCCCGCGCGATGCACTACATTGTTTTATGAAAGTAGGATTTATTTACAAGATTTTTTGGATATAACTCTTCAATAATATTAATAGTACTTCAATTTTTACTATTATCCTGTTTTATTACTTAAATTTATTATTATGTTATTTATAATTTTTATAATTATTTTAATATAAATTTATTAAGTTATTAAATTGATGATTGATCGAGATCCCACATAGCATCCATGATCAGAATGAGTTCGGACTTTTTTGTTCGATAAGAATAAATGAATAAGTTATCGGTAAGATTTCGGTAAAATAGGAATAGCTGAGATTATCACTTGGATTATATATTGATATTTAATTAAGAAATGTTGGATTTATTCAGTGCATTCAGAGAAATTCCAGATATTGATAACAAGTCAAAAGTGATGGAATATTTGCAAATCATGGCAAGATTTTGTTTAAAAATAAATAAACTTTTCAGAAGACTTAGACGATACATTTTTTTTCAACGCAACCGATGTATGTAGGCTATAGAACAACTCAGGAATTCAGAATTCAGAATTTAAAGTATTTGAGTCAATTCGTCAAATGTAAAATGGAAATTTCACAAATGACATCGTATCAAATCATACAATGAACAAGATTAATTATCAGTAGCAAATTAGTTAAAAATGACAAAATAAAATAAATAAATGGGCCTAAATATATTGTGAGAAATTCATTGAATTTGCAGTGCATATACAGTATGTACATGAACATTAGTCAGAAAGCTGGGATGGGGATTGTGCAAATTACAATATGTTCTGGTTTTGTAGTTGAATATGGAACTGCACTGCATTTATGTATTGTAACTGTACAATGTTCCCACACTGTAGAACTATAGGAAGTAAGAAGAAGTGAAGTATGAACATAATCACACTATTGTGTACTAATCTGACGAATAAAAATGATCATAATTTTATAGTTTACACTCTAAACATGCAACACATAATATGTATTATAGATATATATACATATAAAATTATTGAAAAAAATCAATAGTTGGATCGCGAATGATTTCGCCAATTTTTTGCTTTCTTTATTTTAATTGATTATGATATTATATGTATATTATTCGTTTTGGAATATTTTAAATTCATAACTTTTAAATAAACTGGTAATAATTGAACGAGAATAATTTAGATAAATATGTTTATTTATTTTTCAACTTGTTTTAAATATTAAATTGAATAATATCATTTTTAATTCATTGAAAAAGTAAAAAATTATCAAAGAAGTTTCCAAATAGACGTCAATGTAATTATCCTACACATCACATCTATATAGCTTATCTACTTATTTATATTTATAAATTATACTTAAGCAAATATACTCTATATACCACACACTAAAACAATTATTCGCTTTGCTATAAAGTATAACTAAACGTGCTCTATACTTAATACGAGTATTTTTCAATTTATATTTCTAGATTATATATTCTAATTGGAACTAGTCAATGTCAACAAGTAAAGGAAAATACAAAACAAAGAAAAACTAAAATGTATAACAAATTAAAAGGGATTTCCTTTAACAATGCCTTTATATATTGTAAATTAATCAAACAAATTGTATAGATATTAAAATATGTCTTACTCGTTTTATGATAAGTATCTGAAAGATAAAATAAATTTAAGTATAAACAAACCACGCACTTGTGATTTACATGAGCAAGTAAGCGAGTATAATTTGGAAGTTGGTACCAAATTGGGAATGAAGGTACACCTTAATTTTGTTTAATAAAGTGCAATAAGTATAATAGGGATGCGATGAGCAGTTAAATTACAAAATTGTCAAATGTAAATAGAGAAAGATGAATATTATAATACATATATTATACGTAATACATTTGAACCTATATTTTAGAATAATGTTTTATATCACATTATGAGCATAAAATTGTCAACCATTCTTAGTTAATTTTACTTCAAATTTAATTCTAACATGTTATGAATTTCTTAGTCAATAATATTATATAATATAATAATGCAATTTACCTATATATAATAATATAATACAATATAATACAATATATATATATAAATTGAAGTGGGCGGATATGTTGTCTTTAACGTTTAATAATTTAGTTCTTATATATGTTCTAATAAAAATCATCAATATAACTATAAATTTTGGAATTGAAATTGAAATTAATTATTCACAAACAAGTCATATTAAGAATGGAAATAGCAATAACGATTTCACGAATTTCAAAGTTTTTAAATTACTGATTTTGTGAGCCCAGTAATTACTATACTGAGCTGACTAATATTAGTTTAAAATTGCGATGACTCACCAGCCATCGCCCCGTAAATCTCAACCCCGCAGATGATATACTCGGGTGAGTCCAGGTTGTCGAAGCGCAGGTAGGGCCCGTAAACCGGCTCAAAGAGGATCTCGGCGTGATAGCCCCTGTCGTTGAGGTCGCCAACAAACACGGTCACCAGGGCCGAGATAGAGGGGCCGATTCGCAGGGCGATCGGAGTTAACGGGAGCATGGCAAGCTTGTTGGTCCTCAAAACCACCTTAATAATAAAAATAACCAATAACACTTAATAAGTAATAATAATGATAGTATTTGATAGACATTAATCAAGCAGTTATATTGTGTTTGTATATATATATATATATATATATATATAATATGAATATTGCGTGCCCGTCAAACTTGAATCGGGTAACTTCTAGTAAAATAGGTTTTGCATTTATTATTGTTGTTCGGCAACACAATTAATAATTGAACACTAATACATTTTATTGTAAAAACGTAATATAATTTATTTTAAATGTATACAAAATTTAACAATATAGTAATGAATAAAAGTATATTTGTAAGAAGGATAAAACTGTTTTCCTTTTCGTTCTCTTCTTCATTATAATAAGTAATTGACTGAAGTAATTGACTGAAGTAATTGACTGAAGTAATTGACTGAAGTAATTGACTGAAGTAATTGACTGAAGTAATTGACT
>JAUZND010091995.1:0-14867 GCA_034780555.1 Coelogynopora nodosa | reverse complement strand
GGGGGGGGGGTGCATGGAGTTCGAGGTGCAAGTAGAATACTACTCGTACAGCATGAACAGATTTAGCAACAACTTTAAATTCGAATATTATTTATTGTACAGCTTGCAGATATTTTGTGTTTTTGGAAACTAAGATTATCTTCGCATAAAAGACGTTTTAGTACTTACATCGTATTATTTTATCAGGTGTAATTTCTTTAAACCTGCACAAATCAGCCAGTTTTCTCAATTATGCTTTGTATTGGTCATATGTATTCTCATTTTCTTGCATGAGTTTATTGAATTGAAGCGTTAAAATGGAATATTTGTTACTGGTTGGCAATATTTTGTGAATTAGTCAAAATTGGTTAAAATAGTTACCTGGCAAATTCTAACTATGTTAACTAATTTACAAAAAAAACAATAATTATGTGTTTTAATTAAAAAAAAAAAAGAGATGATCACAATAATCAAGAAATGTTCAGTCGTTATTCTGTGTTATTAAGTATGTGATTGAAATACAAATGCATCAATTGTTGATTTTTTTGTGATATAAACTTTCAAATGTGTTTATATAATAGAGCCTTAATTGCAACATAAATCAATTAAACTTCAGAAAAACATTCAAAATGAATGTATTTAAACACAATTATTATAGATTTTTGTTATAGTTGAATTTAAAATCACTTATGACTATCACAATAGAAGTTCCACAATAAAAGTTCACCACTAAGTTATAGAAAGCTAAAAAATGAAGAGGAAACATATCCCAATTGATTCACTAAAATCACGTAAGACTAAAAGTACAGAAGCGAAAAAGATGAAGATTAAGCAAATTTCGAAGTCAAGCTCAGATACCGAGTTACCTTCGAAAGAGTTTCCAAAAGACAAACTGATGAAATCCTATGATCTACAACGCGAGATATTTCGCGAAGTAAAGCACACAGTCGAACTTGGCTTTGAAATGCGTCAGTTCTGTTCCACTCCCCAAGGCTACAGCTCGGAGGAATGGATTGCCTACAACATGTTCCTATTCGCCAGGCGACTGCGTGTTGTATGGAACCTACTGAAACACTACTGCTTCGACGGACAGCAGGAAATACTCGACCAGGAGATGCCCGTCCAGCCGAGTATTCCTCAGCGCAGCTGCCTGCGAATGTCCACGGGGGCCGGGGAGTTTCCCTACTACGCAAATGATAAGTGGGGCAAGTGGTCCGAAGTGGTGACGGCTCCCCAGTTTATCGCGTTAACTGTCAGTTTCTGCAACCGGGCTGTGGACACCTTCCCGCAGAAAATTGGCGAAAAGATGCCGCACAATTTTCGCCAGATTTGTGACACAATGATCTCAAAAATGCTTCACGTATTCGGTCACATTTTCTACCACCATTACGATGTGTTTGTGCTGATGCATTTGGCCAAGTTTATCAATACCCTGTACTATCATGTGGTTCAGTTTGCTCGTCAACATAGGCTCATCGTTGAATCGAAAAATAAGCATCTACTAGAACTGTTTCGAAGCTTGGAGCGGGGAGAAAGACAAGAGTTGGCAAATGTTAAGTGCACTAGTGAAGTTGTCAAGACTAAATGCTAGACACGCTGAGCGTGTTTTAATTCTTTTAATTTTCGTTAGATAAAGGTCTTACTGTAAACTTATTTATATTTAACAGATGTAATTGTATATTTACCTTATACATTCGACTGATACAAATACACGGAGAATGGCCCTATATGAATATCTTACTTACTGTAAACTGGTACCACGGTACCTGATAAACCACTGACATTATATCGTTGTACAATTTGTTAAAAAATATCCTTAATTTCTATTTTTGTCAAGACATTTTATTTTTTCATCATAATAAAAGGTATATTTTGTATCACCAGAAATATGACAAAAATTAATTAACATTAATAAAACATGTACAACTTTCGAAGTGCAATAACTTATACTGTAAATATTATCGTTTCACTAAACCATATTATACATTAAAAATACCTTAGTTAACATTTTACAATAACTCTTGATGTGGACATAAATTCGAGTGAAGGCAGTAGTTATATTATTCTATTTGATATCGACCATCAAACATGTTAGCCCGATTTTGTACTGTGATTTGATCAATTTTACTCACACGAGTTAAGTAACGCTGTCTCAAATTCTAACACGCCACCATCAACTAAGCAAGAAAAAAAACATTCTAAAACTTGGTCACACATTTGAAAACTTAACACATAACCGTGGCAGTTATTTATATAGTGTATTCATGAAAATCAGATGTTTAGGTTCACTTGTATAATTCGTTATTTACTAGTTTTTAAAATATTTCTAATACGGAAAACCGATTCACTCAGGGCTCATATTACAAGTTAGACAAGGTAGATGTCAGGCGAGGATGTGGCCTAGTGGTACGTTTGGCGCTCACAGATCGCTGGGTTGCATGTTTAATTCCTACTCTGTACTGATGAGGGGCAAATACCCCGAAACCGGTATGCAGATGGATTTACCTGTCGGTTCGCCTACTTTGTAGTCCTTTATGCCAAAAACATTTAAATTACAACAGGAATCTTCTTTGGTTTAGTTTTCGTTTTCACATATTAATAGATTTTAACTATTGAAGCAAAGAATACAAAATGATATACCTTTTGATACGCTTCCTAAAACATGTGTTCTTAATAATCAGGATATAGCATACGTTAACGTTTAGAAGGTTTACTATTCGTTTCGTTTTGAAATTGGATAAAAGAAAAAAAGAATCAACAATATGCCATAAGAGTCGATTAACTATTAAACAAATTCTCCTTAAAGTAACAGAAGAATTAATTTATTTTCCAGAAGAAGTACTTTATTTTCCAGAAGAAATACTTTATTTTCCAGAAGAAGTATTTTATTTTCCAGAAGAAGTACTTTATTTCCCAGAAGAAGTATTTTATTTTCCAGAAGATGTATTTTATTTTCCAGAAGAAGTATTTTATTTTCCAGAAGAAGTACTTTATTTTACCACATATTCATATACGTATTGAACAATGTTTAATTTTTAATTTGAAATATCTTTAATTTTTAAGAGGTCCACAATTTAAAGTATGACTCGGAGGTATGACTCCTAAACAATGAGTCATAACCTAATTAACCAATCACGGAATATCTTTGGTAAAATGCAAGCGAACAATGTCTAGTCGTACGTATATTAAGCATTCTGCAAGAAATGCGATTCTCAATAATTCGATAACATTTTTCATAATTAACAAATAATAATTATGTGACTTCATTTTATTTATTAGAATGATGAATTATAATAGACTTTGATAAACACTCGATCATTAGTTTTATTTGATAGAATGATGAATCAGTATAAATGTGCAAAGCGTATACATACATACATCTATGTTCTCCTAGTATATAATAGAAATAAATGCAATGTAGCATGTTGTGTAATCTTCATCACTATATAAGAATAAGTTATAGTACCTTCATAATAAACAGAGCATTTATATCATGGAATAGTCAAAGTTCAATGATAATAACTATCTAAGCTATGCTAACGTGCTGTTGACGATCAATATATTATGAGTTACTTTAAAGTAGCAATCATTACGTTAAAAATAACAAGCTCATTGATTACTATATTATAGAAATATAAACTATCAGAAGCTGTTGGTTGATTCTTTCTGTACAAATCTGGTGTAAAGAAGGAAGTTCTGTGGATAATTATTGTGATCTATCGAGTGAACAATGAACGATGAATAATATGAGCTTTGATCACTTAAATGATTGTGACAGCAGTACTAAACTGCCTGATTCTCGTAAGTATTCTGCACAATACTGTATATATCTCCTTATCATTCACATTTTATAAGGACAATTTTTGAGTCTTACAAATATGCATATTTGCAAAAGTAACTATGCTTTTTCACAATATATGTTCTATAATATAACTAAATAGTCAATTTCTATTTCGAATAAACATTTATAGTGTTTGGTCTTGCATAAATCAATTTTTTTACTTATTTACTTATTTTTTATTTAGGAGCACAGCGTCATATGTAATTTAATATTGTGCAATATTACTATTTCATATTGGCCATTTTCATCGGTATTGTCCAGCAATATCGTTCATATATCATAAGTATAATGTAACATGACAATATATGTTTTATTTTAAAATAGCGTTGAATATCTACAGTACTAAGGTAACTCAAATGATATCAAACAAAGGAACATTTTTATAAAATCGAAAACATAACATTATTAATCATGCGTCATGTATTTGGTCACGCTCTAATTTCGTTATATTTGAAAGAGCTGATGGTTTTTGCAGATTTTTTAGGAAATAACTATGGATATATTCATTCAATTAGCTAAACCATTTGACAACTTTAAGAAGAATAAAGCCCTGGCAAAGTTCATAAACATACAATATGTTATGATGTGATTATTGGCAAATTGGTGATGTTACGGTGAGCGCCAAAAACTAAAGTAATACAACAAATGTAATATTTGACAAAAATGTAACTGGAAATATAGATTTATACAATGTTGTAGAAACAGCCGTAAGAAATATGTAGAAAGTTAATAATCATGATTCTTAAATGTATGTTGAGACATATCCACAGATTTCAATATAAGTTTCTAAAAGTGGATGGATGTATCTCCAAGTTTTAGTTAGTTCTTATTCATATATACTTTCTGAACTTTTCCTACTTTTCGGAACACTTCTTACTTTTCTTGACACTATTTTAAATTGTAAGTAAAAAAACAAACAAAAAATGTTGACACCAAATGAATGAGACTGTTATGCATTATTTTTAATAACGATCTTCAAATCGCTATGATCTACACACTATTATCAAATTAAAACACGGAAAGTATGTATAATATGAACGCTATATTTCAAAATTAATTATGTTGACCACTTTTATTTAACAAGCCTTTATTAATAAACATAATTGCAATAAATCTACATTCAAGGCGATTCAAAAACATTGTTGATTATTGATTTTATTATGCCAAGTAAATTAGACTTATTTATTATCATTAGCTTTTATAATTGTTTATTAAAATAATTCAGAGACTGAAAATTACATTCAATCATAGAAGAGTACAACTTTCACATTCTGATTTATATTGATCCTCGATTGCAACGCTCTCTCGGATCAACAGATGTTCCTCACCTTTGGAAAAGTGATTATAACTTTCCAATTTCAGGAAAATAATTATATTAATTATTAGACATATAATCGATATTTTTATAATTTATAGTTGTAGATGAATATCATCTATTAGCTTTTAATAGTTTACTTATTTTTGTATTAAACACGTTTTCTAAAATGAAAATTAAAGAACATGAGTTTCTCATCAAAATGTCTTTCTTCATTTTTTTTCTGTAGTTGACGACGATTATGATATCGTAGCAGACGGAGAAATACCAGCACCTCATGGAGAAATCGGTTAGTTTTAACATTCTGTTATGTTTATTTCTGAGCAATGTCATTGTAAAGTGACGTCCAACGGGACGTCCAACAATATCATTGTAAAGTGACGTCCAACGATGTCATTGTAAAGTGACGTCCAACAATGTCATTGTAAAGTGACGTCCAACGATGTCATTGTAAAGTGACGTCCAACAATGTCATTGTAAAGTGACGTCCAACAATGTCATTGTAAAGTGACGTACAACAATGTCATTGTAAAGTGACGTCCAACGATGTCATTGTAAAGTGACGTCCAACGATGTCATTGTAAAGTGACGTCCAACGATATCATTGTAAAGTGACGTCCAACAATGTCATCGTAAAGTGACGTCCAACGATGTCATTGTAAAGTAACGTCCAACAATGTAATTGTAAAGTGACGTCCAACGACGTCATTGTAAAGTGACGTCCAACAATGTCATTGTAAACTGACGTCCAACGATGTAATTGTAAAGTGACGTCCAACGGGACGTATTTTTATGGGGATTACTTTAATAGACAACAATATTTTGTAACTGATAAATATCAATTGCCGATTATGATAGTGTAAATGTTATGTGTATGTGAATTTAGTGTTAAGCATGACAACATTTATTAATTTGTTCAAGTATGTTATTATGGGTTTTATTAAGTTCCATATTGATTATAATAAATGAACATCAAAATGAGCGATAATTAAAACTTTAGGTTATATATGTATATCTCGGATGTATTCCGTGAATACCATAATTAAATATTAATATAAAACACAACATATTAAAAATTCAAGCAATATTATAATTGATCAGTATCATGAAGTTGAATATAAATTAGGTAAATGTATTTCCTATTTAACGAAGTACATTCAAAACGTTTAATACTTCTTTAAATCTTTAAATTTAACTGTTAACATGTATAATTTGTCACTAAATGAATTTGGGTACTGTCATTAAATTTAAAAATATATAAATTACCCTCATTGATGGATGTGGATAGCTTTTTGATGTAAAAGGAACAGGTTGTCTTTGTTTGGTGTTGTGGCACATATTGTGATGTTCTGCCATGACTGATATATTAAAATACCCTGCCCTATCTTTCTGAATGTCTGTAACTGTGTGTTACTCATTCTCAAGAGAATGTACTCAATCCTTGTTTCCTCGAAGTATTCATCAATATAAATGTAAAAAAGTATATTCGTATGCCATATTGGGTGCACGTTTTAGTTGTCCACGCAGTTGGCTGAGGGTTTGAAGATATTCATAAATCGTGTACAATGTAGTTTGGTTCCTCATGTGTAATTATAATAGTCATAGTTATAATTGTATTAAAATTAAAGTAAAAAGTTCCTACTCCTAACCGAAACCCATATCCTAACCTAATTTATTAATTTTTTTAAACTGATAAATGATTGATAGATTTACTTAAAAAATAATACAGCTAATGAATTGAACTGTAATCTACCACCACTGTGATAAGACATGCAATTGATATAATACATATACAAATACTTTTCAATTGAAACACAATTCGACACTATTCATTTAGCAAAGCTGCATATTGCAGTTCCACAAAACTGTATGGTAAGATAAGAAATGAGAGCCTTAACAAAATGCGTACATGATATGAAATAGAAGTCATGGATGATATTAATATTGTTGAAGTTATTTTGACATATTAAACATGTTTGTAGGAAGCACAAAAGTCATATAATGTATTGTACGTATACACTTAGAATTTAGGCCACAGGGCCATATTTCAAAGATGATAAATATATAAATTAGAAGGTGTGGCAAAAACATACCAAAATGAGTCTAACTGATACTGTTTGTAAAGATTTATAACGACATAGGTACCACAATACTGTAAATCATCCACTGAAAATACACTGAGGTGTGCTAACTTCCTCTATAATATGTTCAAATCTTTGTTACATGTTAACTATGTCATTGTTTTTCTATCATAAAGATATTTAGCTAAATTGTATTGCTAAGAGTGACTGCTTCGCGTCATGAGAACAATTTATACACCGCTGAGGACCTCAAGCCTAGCCACATAACGGATACTTTATCGTGTTTTATTCATTTTAATACACTATTTATTATACTTATTAACATACCGAATTGACATTACCCATCCTTTGATTATGTTGCAGACCTGTTGCAATGTGTTGTTCATGTTTCCCAATATAAGGAATAACATCATTTTTGAAATAGTTTTCACAATCAATTTGTTTGATATTTAAAACGAAAGGCTATCTTGAAATCTGTTCTGTGTAGAACAAAGAGTTAATTAATATATATTTAATTTCCTCATTGCAACTCACATTAACTAATTTATTATTGTATTCTAAGAATTTTAAATGACTCTATATAGGCCTATAAAATATTTCACAGAAAGATAGTCTCAGCAGATCTATATAAGTGCCAAACATGTTTCGTACTAATTGTTTAAAAATGAACTTTTCACCGATTTTGTTACCAATTTTCACATATTTTTATTAGTGAAAGCTTCTGCGTCATCTCAAATTCACATTTAGCAAAACATTGCACAGCGTATATTATTATAATATCTCCGACTTTACTGTTTTGAGGAAGCAAAGGTTTTACTGGTACGGTAGCATCTACCTTTGTGTGGTCTTTCCTAATTGACCAGATTTTCCGTCAATCATCCGGAAAGGATTCAAAGAGCTAATTCCCTCCTCCAACGTAAGTTCCGAGGGGGGTGCATCTTCCGAAGAAGAGGAAGGCGACCAATCGGAGATGACCGCTGCGGAATCCGGGACAGAAAACCGACCAATAACCTCCGAGTTGTCGAGCAGGGGCTCAATGGCATCCATGTCGAGCAACCAACCCTCCACGCTGAGGTCCAATATGTTAATGAGGTCATTGTCAGCTGGGGTGGCAGATGCCTTCTCTAACCAGAAGCGGACTACCTTTGCAGATCCGGAGGACTATCCAGGTTGGTATAGTATATATGACTAATCTGTCTTCCAAACCATTTTATCGAAATGTAAAATTTGTAACCCAAACTTATTGTATTGTATAAGAAATAATGTTATGTATAAAAATCAAAACCATCACATATGGTATATTGTATGTCCAGCAAGGTCACATTACTGATATTATAAAACTAAAGTACATTGTATGTTGCTTTATATACAATGGTTACATAAATATTCTTGTTTGCTTGGGGCCAGATAAATCTGCGTTACAATGATAATGCAGTCTAAATGTTATGCAAAACGTAGATAAAAAATTCATTTAAATGTCTATTTAAAGTATGTCATATTAATAAAGTTATATTTACAGTAATTGCCTTCTTTTTTTAAATTTAATTGCATAATTTAATTTTAAAAGTTCAACAATATAGCCTACATACGGTTTTATAGTTGTATAAAAATGTGTCCAGATTAAGTGAAATTCATCACTCAAAAATCTACGACGAGCATAATTGATACTGTTTGACTAAAAACATAATATATGCTAATATAAGATCCCAGCATTTTCGACCAACATCATTCTGTGTGTTTATTTCCTGACTCCTTAGACTCGCATCACACTTTATGTATTCATTCCCTGACCCTTCAGGCTCGCACATGATCCATTAAACTCGCACTTGACCCCACAGACTCGTACCCGACCACTCAGAATCGCAATTAATCTATCAGATTTGCACATAATTTCTTATACTCTCACTTGAATACTCATACTCGCACCTGACCCCTCAAATTCTACATTGATTCCTAAGACCTGCATATGATTATATAGACTCGCACCTGACCTCTTAAACTCGCACATGACTCATCAGACTCGCACCTGACTACTCCTGCTCGCACTGGACCCCTTAAACTCTCGCAGGATCACTCAGACTCTCCCTTAATTTATTAGACTCGCACCTGACCTTTCAGATCCGCATCTGATACCTTAAACTCGCACATGACCCTTTATAATCACACCTGACATCTCAGACTCACACCGGACCTCCTAAACTCGCACATGATCCATCAGACTCGCACCTGACAACTCATGCTTGCACTAGACCCCTTAAACTCGCGTAGGACCACTCAGACTCGCGTAGGACCACTCAGACTCGCGTAGGACCACTCAGACTCGCACCTGATCTTTCAGACCAGCATCTGACACATTAAACTCGCACATGACCTCTCAGACTCGCATGTGACCCCTCAGACCCGCAGATTACTCTTTAAACTTGCACATGACCTTTCAGACTCGCATTCTTATTCCTTAAACTCGCACCTGACTTTCCAGACCCGCATCTGACACATTAAACTCAAACGTGGCCTCTCATAATTGTACCTGACATATCAGACTCGCAGCGGATCTCTTAAACTCGCACATTACCCCTCAGACACTCCGAATTTATCAGACTCGCTTCTGACCCTTCAGACCCCAATATGACCCATTAAAATCACACATGACTTCTCAGACTCGCACCTGACCCCTCAGACCCGAAGCTTACCCCTTAAACTCGCATATGATCCCTCAGACTCGTAAATGACCCCGCAGACCCGCAGCTTACTCCTTAAACTCGCACATGACTTCTCAGACTCGCACCTGACCCCTCAGACTCACACCGCACCCTGCAAGACACCGTCCGCTCGCGTACGGCTCTCCTCTCGATGGCCCATCGGGTGTACGCTGGTGTCCGCATGGTGGCCGGGGACCTCTGGCCGGGAGAGGAGTGCCCCCTCTTCACCTCCCAAGAGGAGGGCATGTTTGCCGGGCTGTTAGCTGGGGAGTCGGTGACCCTTGTGGTGGCGGGACCGGTTAACTCGGGCAAGAGTTCGGTCATAAACCTCCTGCTCAATGCCCAGTGAGTGGCTGACTGGATGGCAGCGAGGGCAGAGCTTCTAGGTTTTATAGTACACTTCATAGTTATTAACTGTATTCTATACAAAACTTATTATTTCAACCCTAGCACACCAATCTCACTTGGAAAACTAGTTTAGCCTATGTACAAAGAAAAGGCAAATCAACCCATCATCGTTTCATTTGAGTTTCTAAAAAAAATTCTTCACCTAATTTCGATATTAATAAATTACAGTATGATATAGTTTTTAGGGTGATTCTAAATATATATTTTTTTCTACTGAATACGTTGGTTAGTTTTCTATTTTGCGGCAAACATGTGGTAATTATAATGCAATTAAATATTGAGATATAAGTTCACTTACATATCATAATATAAGTTATCAGGAAATACTAACATATTTATTTATTAACAGTTTCAGCCTAAATACATGTTAATACTTTCAGTTAAGTGATTTAAGAATTAGAAGATAAGTTTAGTAGATCTTAAAAGTATTTCCTGTAGTAATATATTATATATAGTGAAGTAGGTTCTAGATAATTTAAATCCCTTCGTAAGTAGCTCCGCAGTTTGGTTCGAAGAACCTCACATGAAATCAGCACTGTTATCGATATCGATTGGTAAAAGCTAAATTAACTCAAGTTGCAGGGGAGTCTGATAAGTGATCGATTAAGTATCACAAACTTCACCGCTACTAAAAACACTTTTATGTATGTAAACATATTTAAACCAAATGTAGATAGTATATTACAGTTTAATTGTCAAAATAAAACGTTGCAATATAAAAAAATAGGAAAAATATATAATTTATAACGGCTATATTAATTCGCGAATAATCTCTTCATCAAACTTAATCTCTAAAGATTTAATTTTACTTTAGAAACAGTATATTTTACAATAATGAAATAAGCGGGAAATCATCTCCTTAAAATGCTCTTCTAAAGGGACACATTAAAACAGAAAGCGTTATTCAAAATAGTAAAATCCACATAGAAAATAATAAATATTTGATCGTCAGCAAAGTGGAAAAGCTCGAAAACATTAAAAGTGTTCCCACTCTTTGTTAAACCCTCAGAATCATCCCCACCGACGAGATCCCATCGACCACTCGATGCGTGAAACTTATCGGGCAGACACAGACTGGGATCCAGTCCCACCTACAGGTGCCGGTCGTGCACATCAAAGAGTGGAACGGGGGTTGGGAGACCAGTGACAGCTGTCAGGTCGACTCGACGCTCAGCATATGTGACGTCATCAAGGCTAAGTTGAGCGATCTTGACAGGCAGGACAGTCGACGTGATAAGCAAAGATGGCGTTATATTGAGGTCAATTTCTTGAAAGTTGGTTTATTGATATACCCGATGTTGTGCTTACATTTTGTCGTCAGTAAAACAGCTATGTTGATTCAATGTACAGATTATACCCTCTGTTAATTAAGAGGTGTATGATGTAAATATTGAAAACGTGTAATATTTTTATTTCGATGATTTTATGTGCACACTAAAAAAATTCAGAGCATATATAATGGTTCCATGGAAAGCTTACTTCTACTGGCGTTATATTTCCAGTTATTGTTGGCTACATTTCAATTTACCGCTATATTTGGCATGAGGTTCTTCAATTTTCCGTGAAACTCCCACTATGCGTTCATTCATTAATTTATTCTTCGATGTAACATATTTCATGTTTCTTTTCAATATGGTCTCTGGAGAATATAACGCCAGTTTGGTTAATCTATATGTTGCTCATAGTCGTTTAATATTGATATTTATTGCTAATAGTCGGTTAATATTGATATTGATCATAGTCGGTTAATATTGATATTGCTCGTAGTCGGTTAATATTTATATTGCTCATAGTCGGTTAATGCTGATATCGCTTGTAGTCAATTATTGTTGATATTACTTACCGTCCGATAAGTAAATAAATATGTTGAAATAAACAAATAGTTCACTTATATGAACATTTGTAAAGAATATGGTTCAGCTATAATACTGCCAGATATTTTTATCAATTATAAATGGCAGTTTTTGTTAGTTTTGTTTCTATTTGAGATTAAATAGTTATTTATATGAAATAATAACAATGGGGACTTGTACTACATCCACTAAACAGATCGATCATACTAATTGGTTATATTTGCAAATCTTCTGATCGATAATGTTGAAATGTTTCCTGAT
This sequence comes from Coelogynopora nodosa, assembly GCA_034780555.1. Lineage (NCBI taxonomy): Eukaryota > Metazoa > Platyhelminthes > Proseriata > Coelogynoporidae > Coelogynopora > Coelogynopora nodosa. Next base: position 2,430 of record JAUZND010091995.1, on the reverse strand, counting down.
ATAATCTTTAATATTTTAATTTTATTCTTCAACAATGTTGACTCTGAAAGATGTAGTGATCGGTTAAACGCAATTGATTTGTATGCAATATATTTTTGTGTTATCTATTAGGGGAAAAAAACATATTGATTTGCTGAGCTGTTTCATTATTAATAAGGTAATATTATTAGTCTTCACCATTTAGTTACATCCTTGTAGACATCTTTAATTGTACTAACTTATACTTGTTCCTTAAGACTTTACGTTGTTCACACATTGTTGACAGGTGGAGCTGGCGCACCCAATGCTCACTGGCGGCCTGACCATAGTGGAGTGTCCAGCCATAGATGGCCCCAAGACGTACGGCGAGGTGGCAGACTTCATCAACGCCTACCCTCTCTGTCTACTACTCTACGTATTCGATGGCACCGATCTAATGACAAGCAGTGTGAGTGAAGTGGACTACTATTACACTATGTACAACAGGGGATTAATTGATGTAACGTCTGTTAATTAGAATTGATTGACGGAAGTCTAGTTATTTTAATACAAAAGTGTACCATTCCCTTGATTTGAGCCCTAACCTACATTTCTATCCCACTTTATCATAATTATTTGTTATAAATTACTTAACATTGCTTAACAATGATGAATCACATCATTTACTAAATAAACAACTGCTTTACATCTCCTTGTTTCTGTTATAAATTTGATTTAATGAATAGTAGTTTAATTTCTACATTTTGCAATGGGTGAAATATGTATATTAAACATGTGTTAATTTATAATCACGTTTAGAATGTACTAATTAACAACATTTGCATACTTATTGCGTCCTTTAACAATGAGATACATAAAACAATTAAATACTAATTCTGTCGATGTTATGAACGCAGAAATGTTTTGTTGGTATACCTATTATGTTTCGAAATCAATGTCTAACTAACTGAATGTACTGTTACTCCCTGTTACGGCAGGATCGTCAATTCCTGTCAGAACTCAGGCACAGTTTCCCCGAACTCCCAATCTTCTACCTCAGCAACAAGATCGAGTACGACATGGAGAGCCTGCGGCGTGACCTCTGCATCTCCGCCTCCAACAGCAGCAGCGCCTCCAACACCTCCTTCTACCTCTCCCAGGCCCAGGAAGAGGAGGAACGCCGAAAGATCGAGATCAAGTCTGACCTGGTCGAGTCCAGCTTCCTGTCATCCTCCCTGTGTGCCTCGCCTGAGGAGCTGGGCCTGTGGACTGCCAACACAAAGAGTCGACCCTTCTGCACCTTCTCAGCGCAGCAGACAATCTGCGAGCTTCGTGGGTGTCGCCGCGGCGAGGCCTACACCCAGCTAGACCGTCTCCTCACGCGACTGGAACACTGGCTGAGACAGGGGCTGCACCGGGTCATGCTGCCCCACCTGGCCACCCTCAACTCCGTCGTCAAGGCGACGGCCGATGCGTCGCTGAGCAACCCGCGGCATGTTGTGGAGCGGTTGGCCCAGTTTTCGTTGGAGATGCAGCACCTGTTGGAGCGAACTCGCTGTCACAACTTTCAGACGGGGAAGCTGGTGGCGGCGGTGTTGGACGAGCGGCGCGTGGAACTCATTGAGGGTGCTGCACTGGCGCCACAAGAGGTAGCCTAGCAACTGGGCTTGCTTAAGTTGGGGAGTATGATGGGAGTGCTTGTGTGATGTGTGTTTAACTATCGTCAGTTTTAAATAATGGTGACTTATCTGTTCAGTGATGACTACAAATTATGTGACATTTTACATATCGCAAAATTGAAAATGTCTTCCAATGATTACTGATTTTATTTTAAAATTCTATTTTATTTAAAATGTATATTTTAAGAAATAACGTGATACGTAGCTACAATTTATAATCAAACACGTTTATCAATATAATCAATGATTAGATCTAGACTAATAGTTGATTGTAATTATTCCAGTAATCATGAATTAAAAGTGGCATTTCTTACTAAGATTTTGGAATGATTTTGTGAAGTGTTTTAGTTCTTGTCGCTCAGAAGGAGCATAATAATCTAGTTGGTACCTTTATAAGATATTCGATGTTGTGCGCCTATTTAATAATGGACCTATAACAAAGAGTTTGGTCAATTCATATAATTTCTTCAATATCTAGAGAAAACGTTTGCAATACATTTTTCATTTACTATACATACAATAAAAATATCTTACTAAAATTATGGAAAGAAACCCAATATTGCACTTTTTGTTAGAAACTTGACAAAAATTGGAAATCTTCACTTGATAAAAATTATAAATATTGAAAAGATATAAATTGGAAACCTTCACAAGAATTGTAAATCTTGAAAAGATAAAAATTGGAAATCTTGACAAGAATTGGAAATCTTGACAAGAATTGGAAATCTTGACAAGAATTGGAAATCTTGACAAGAATTGGAAATCTTGACAAGAATTGGAAATCTTGACAAGA
>JAUZND010091994.1:0-14868 GCA_034780555.1 Coelogynopora nodosa | reverse complement strand
ATTATTCTTTATTTATGTTTTTTATGTAAAATAAATACTTATGGATACTATATTTTATTTTTCTATGCTAATTAATTATAAATATAAATATAAATAAATTGCAGCTTAAAAAAATAAATACGCAAATTAATTTAACGTGGGAAAGTTCAAGATAACCGTTATAATGTTTATAATGTTAGAAAATTATTTTATTTGTATATGAAATATAATTAATTAAAGCCAAAGAATATATACTAATACAGATGCAGTTTGCAAACTGTCTGGAAAATGTTGATGGTTTACAAACCATCTGAAGTATTAGATGGTTTACAAATGGTCTGGACAGATAGAAAATATTATTCATACAATCTTTTTATTAGTAAACGTTTTGCCATGCATTTTTTCCACAAATTTATTTTTTATGAGTTACACATAGACACAGTCATAGTGCTATAATTATTCAAAATATTATTAAAACAAAAAATAATATAAACATTACTGATTGTAATTTACCAATTCCACTCCAATTCTACTTTGCTGTGTGTTTTGCCATCATTTTTTTACACAATACATACTTATGAAATAAAGCTATCAGAAACTGAGTAATAAATGATGGGATCATTACATAAAAACAGGTGGCTAGATACTTTTCCACCTGACTAAATATGTGGCATAGTCATAGGAGCCAAACTAAAGATAAGAAAATACTTAATTGAACAAGTGCATTATATAAAAACATGCAGCTAGATTCTTTCCTAATTGAAAAAAAACATGGATTTAGTACAAAATAAAGCTAAGAAACAGTGTAATCCAAGGAGGGGGTCACTGGATAAAAACAGTTAACTAGATACTTTCCCACATGGCATACAATGTATGTGCCAAAATAAATATAGTAAAAAAATGCTCAGTTAAATCAAGGCATCTCTGGAAAAAGACAGCTAGATTTTTTCCCATTTGAAAAAACTCACAGCAGGGTACCAAAATAAAGCCAAGAAACAGTGTAATCAAATGAGGTGGTCACTGGATAAAAACAGGTGTTTGATTTGTATTTTAGTTTCAAGTGAAGTATTATGTAAAGTTATTTACTGTAAATTAAAAACTGATTAGTATTGATTATAATATATAGAAATTCAATTTTATTAATTTTGGAATAAACTACATTAACTTGCATTCTACAATTTATTAATCAATGTTCATGAATATCTATTTAATTATGTTTTATACCTATAATGTTGTTTATGGGATTATAGTTTTGAATTTTCAATTAATACATTTTATTTTTTATAACGGGATTGATTATGTATATATTTATGGAACTATTTGGTTTGATATTTATCAGTTGATATCATAATTTAAATCACAATTTAATCATCCTAATATTATTTGTAATAAAATATTAATAATTTTTTCTAAACCTTGTGAACCTTGTTAGGAGCTTGTTTATATACCTGGAACTACCAAGGAAGGAGGTTCATCTTAACCCATATGCAACAAACTCAAGTTTGTTGTAATGAAATCTGTACTAAATCTAGATATGAATAATATTTCAGTGAACTTTTTTTTTTTGATTTTACCTGGTAATACTAAAATGGAAAATAATTATTATTTATAGTTCACTGTATCATTATTTTTGTTATTAGTGTAAGTTCTTCATAGTTAGTATTATTATAGAGTTATATAGTTATTATATCAAAGTGAATATATGTATTCAACAGATTCTTATTTGATAATATTTGAACATCATATTCAAAATATTATGTGCTACATTATAATATAACATCCTTAATTTATTCAATACTATTTATTTTAAAGGACTAAACAAATACTTTGGAAAAGTAAACAAATTAGAATATTCAAAATTAAAATCTGAGAAAAATATCTTCATTAGTAAGAATAGATATTTTTGCAACTTTTTGCTTTTGATTAATTTATTGTATGTGTTAATTTTCATTTTAGTCTCTAAATTATATTTACAAATCTACCATAACATATATTTTTCAAATGTTAATCAATAACCTGATCCATTAAAACATGTATGCATTAATCAAATAGTGAAAGATTAGGATGTTACTGAAAATTTCAAACCAAATAGTCAGTTAATTCTTGTGCAAATTTGCCCCTCACCATTGATAGTTTTGAGGTTTAATATTATTTAACTCTTCAATACATATTATTTTGTTATATTAAAATGTTATACTGATTCTGTTTTAGTTTATTCATTTTTAATTGTTAGTGTTTTACATAGTAAGATCTGTACAAACATATCACTGTGTACCTACTATTAAAACACTATTGTTCCTATCCACTCAGGAGGGGCTGCGCTGTCGCGCCTGGGGTCATCGCATCTTCCGAGGCAAGGACATGGGCGAGGTCATCATCCAGGGCAGCTATCAGCCCGATTGGCGACTTCTGGGAACTGACGAAGCCACCCGTCTTGTTGCCGCCCCTCGGGTCACTGCCGATGTCACCCAAATCTCCTGTCTTGTACGATTCCCTCATCTTGTTGAGGCGAGTCTGATAAAGGTAAATACTGTTTGTTTTCTGATTACAGTATGCAATGATTTAAAAAATTTAACATAATTATATATAGGTCTACTTATATTTGTTCTATCCCATTGGTTCCAAATAAATAAAAAGATGGTCATGTTCGGATTAACGAATGTTTGTAGAATACATGTTCATATCATTGATTGATAATACGAAAGACAATAAACGAAATTTGAAGATGTGGATTGGAACACACCAATACAGAACATTTAGGTCATAACATTTTTCGGCTATGTTACTGAATGTTATTTTCACTTGGACGAGTGCAAACTCTTTTCTGTAAATTATGATGCATCTATGTTATAATCTTTTACAGAATTTAGATACAATTCATTATCAAAGTTCTGATTGTTGTAAAATATCAAATATTTTTAAATTAGCATAAAATTCGCATTATTAAGAAATGTAACTTTATTCTTACATTATTCTTGCAACTAAGTGTAGATTTTAAATTTATTAGTATAGCAACAACCCGGAAACTCAATTAAAACATAGAAATTCAACAACAGTCTTATTATATTATTAATTTTGTGTTATCCTACACTCTCTACTTTAGTATTAATAGTATATAATGATTATTATAACGTTCAAATGCACGTTCAATTTTCTCTAACAATGTTAATTTTTTCATGGATCTTCTCTTCAAGACGCTTCCGCATCAGTTCTCCGCCGACAAGCCGCCACTCATGCTACTGCGGCCGAATGAGGTTGATTGTGAATTCGCCGAACCATCCCCCCTCACACCCGAGGAGGTGGCCAGGGTGTGGCCGCCCTTTGACACCCAGGTGAAGGAGGAGGGGGGTCGGGTGAGGTCGACGCCATCGAGGGACAGCTACTACATACGACGCACCGACCATCCGGGTATCTTGTGGAAGGTGGAGCTCAAACTGGAGTCTGACACGCTGTGACCACCACGAACGAGATGTTGCTTTGTTGGTGTAGAGGGGTTTACCTAGTGTTTATAGTCAATATATACGTATTAGTTTTATATACAATTTTGTCTTCTCTCTTTAAAATACCATATAGGCTATTTGTCCGCGTCATATGCGATGTGGATATAATATGTAAAGTGTCGACATTAATATATTTTAAAATCTTTATAAGTTCTTAAATATTTGTTACCATGTTCATTATTATAACGTCTTTATACAGTCCATTTATATATTATGGCAAATATATTAAAAATTACTATTATAAGCAGTGAGTAAAGACAAACGTTTATTATATGCATAGTAATGTCTCAAAGAATAAAAGCATAATCATACAGTAATATATAATAGTTGCAATGCATGTGATAATAAATTATAAGGAATTTAATTTTAGGTGTTTGGATTTTTGTTTATTCTTTAAAATTTGGTATTTCCTTCTGCAAATACGTCATCAAGTATTTTACAGAGGGGCTGTTTTATTTCGGTTTATTTCGGGTATAGTTTATTAAAAACAAGTGTATATATACAACAGTATGACTATGTTTTTATGTATACCTATTATAGAGCTAACTTCTTATGTACTTTATATCAATAGTTATAAGCGTTCACATCCAGCTCATTGCAGACAGCGGCTGAATGGGAAGACTATTAAGTACAATAATATACATTAATACATCTAATAAATACACGGCATGGTAAACATTGAGAACAGGGATGTGTATAGTATTAATTGATTTGTACTTTTACAATACATTACATATTACTTTTACAAATCCTAAAGCGGTTTCTATCTGATTGCTTATCCTAAGTAACCATTTTGTAATTGTGTGTTAATTGAATATTTACCTATCAGTTAAAACAGCTTTAGTAATTTGGTATATATTTGACAAGTCTCTATATGTACATTTTAATCTACAAATATCACAGAAATATGAATGGTGACAGCAGAAATTTTAAAAAAATGAAACACGTTTTTTTTACTGCAACAATATATAGAATCTAATTATTATAGGCTAGCGCTTACAATAGTTGTGTATATCAATTGGAAATTAGACATCTCAATAAAATACAGTTGAGTTATTTTTAAACATGGTTAATTTATATATATAGCTATATTACCCAACGGCAAAAAGACGTCTCAACTTGGGTAAACTGGTCGCATTACGTCTCACTCCATATTATAATTATTTTTAATTGTTAATTCATTATTAAAGTAATTTTAGATTATTTAATAATTTAATTAAATGGTTAAAATATTAAAAAGCTAAAAAAATAACTGGCAACATTTTGGTCTTTTTGAGACGTCGCAAAAGTGACCAGAATAGACGTCCCATTAGGTCTCATGTGGGTCATTTTGAGACGTACATTTAAAATGCCCAGAATACACGTCTCATTTGGTATATTTTTAGACTTATTTGCAAATATATAAATATATCCTATAATAAGAAATTAAATCCTGAATTCGTTAAGTAAATAATTTATTTTTGAAAGCAATATACTACACAAGTCCAATGTACAATATATTATATAATATATAAATATAGGCTTATACTTGCATATAATTTATCAAATTTACTATTTAACATAGTATCAAATTACCCGACCACTGTGACTAGCTATATATTAATAATTCAATCTAAAAATATTAGTGGAAACAATTTTATTTAAATATAATTAAGTAAGTTGATTTTGTATTTTTTATACTGCAGGATTGAACATGTTATTTATACATATCGCAAATAGTCTATTTAAGTTGTATGAAACAATTTCAATATATTTATTAAATATTTTTTATTTATTAAAAAAATTATTTCAAAAGGAGTAATAAAATATAGATTGTTAAATAATTGTTACATAATATTCTGATACATAAAACATTTTTATTCATTAATTGGACGATCTTTTTATTTATGTGCAAACCAGAAGTGTACAGTATTTATAGTCCTAATTTTAATATGTCCATTTCACTGACAATATTTTTTTTGACATCATACTCCAGTTTTTTTGTGTAGTATGCATCGCCAGGACATTAACTTGCATATATTGACTGCTGTTAATGTGTTTCATATCATACTCGATCGAGTTGGATGATTATCACAAATTTGGCTCCCTTTCTTTGTCTTTTTTCAGAAATATAGGTTGGGATCGATGGATTGGGAAGGGAAGATATGTAATTTAACCTGTTTAAGTAATATCATTTTGTGTAAAACATTTAGGATGGCAGCACTAAAAGCTATACTTGTTTTACTTTGTATTGCTTTTGAACTCGTCTCAGCTCAGGTTGGATAAAATGACATGTCTTTGGTCGAAGTCATAACGGACAAAAGAGATGACTTGAGACGTGTTCCTTGAGATCAGTTAAGACGTCTTTAGTCGTCCTTATAGTCGACTTTTTTGTTGCAGGGGATTTATACTATTAGTTATAGTTTAATATTTTAAATGTTCACCTTCTTAGCTTATAGCCTTAAACTTCGAATTCGAAATGATGTACCGCGGTACATTTTATAATTATTTATTCATGGTACTGTATTAAAATGATATTAACTTAGTATATTATGTGTTTCAATATATACAATTTCATGATTAACCTTTATGCTATTATAATTCTCTCGCTCCGACATAATTTTGTATTTATTTTAATAAGCTATTTCTTTTGAAAAATTATTATTAACAAGTCGATGACAGTGCCAGATCTAGAAATATTAAAAAGGTCATATTTGCCTAATGTAAAAAATTGTTACATATTTGTGTAGAAGCCAACAAAAAACATAGTACATCTATATTATTAATTTATAACACTTAGATAGTGCAAAGTATTTGCAACGAAAGAAAATAATTAAAATAAAACACTCATTGAATCGTGTATATGTTCATTTGATTAGACTATATAACTGCCATAATAATTACTTATATATGTATCAAGTAATATCGCGTCACTAACCAGCATAATATAATAAGTTTTATTAGGGTTTATCATGATAAAATGCTGAAGTTTAGAGGTGTAAGTTTTTTTTATAAAAAAAGCCAAAGTGCATTTAAAAAGGGAGGGCGCTTGACCTGCGGATCCGCAACTGAAAATATTGTTTGAATTAAAAATATGGAAACTACACATTTAACAGTATTTTTCTATATCAATTTTATTTATATTTTTAGCGTCCTTAAGTCGCGCGATATTTGTTACTTTTCGTTGGATTTACTGTCTCATGAGTATGTAAATATTTTATTGTTCAAATTATTACGTATTAGGTGTGTTTTAACGCAAATGTGAATTCAAATGGATTAACCCGATACTAATTGTTTTTAAATGTATTTATTAGACATGGACATTTTTAATGTGTAGTATTAACTATATAGGCATCGTTGACATTGACATTGTCAACATTATTCTACTGATAATGACAATGTTTAACAAAATTTCATCTAGTATTAACAATGACCTTTGTCATTTGAAATGATGTTTGCATTATACTGTGTAGTATAATATTAATGTTTTAAGTACTATGTCAAATACATATTTTACGAAATATTATTAAGAAAATAGTATACTATTAACTTAGTTAATTTTTATTAAATAATTATGTAAACTATATATTTTACACATTCAAAATAGTTTATTACACATTGATCTATTTTATTCCCAAATAAATTCTAGTTTATTTTTTAGTTTAGATATATTTTAGAGTTATAATTTTAAAATTTTGAATAGCTTTAGTAAAGACATCCTAAATTAAAAGTATAGTAATAACAATTTGAAATTATAAAAAAGATAGAAACCAGTAACTGTTCAATGATATTTTAAAATCTTAATTTTTCAAGTTTTAACATAATCAAAGAATAGATTTATATAATTTAATAAGGAATGTAACTATTTTAGTTTAAGTAAAATTCCAGAAATTATCCAGCTATATATTTTATTTTCAAATTAAAGATACATATTGTATAACTATATTATTTTTTATGTAATTTAAATACAACAAATACTGATTTCTTATTAGAACAGAAAAATCTGATTCTAAAATCATCCAAAGATTCTATTAAATCTAATTTATATATATAGCCTAAATTTATTACATAATATATCAAATAATATTAAAAGTTTATACAGTACAGATTATTAAAAAATATCAGAAACAATAAATAAGCTAGCTGCTTATGCTTCCTGATAGGGATTTTTATAAATTACAGTTTTTATAAGCTTTTTTTACAGGTTTTTTTTAGTACATTGTCACAATTGATTATACTTTTTATGGTATATGAGAAGTATAAATAATTAGAAAATAGTCATTATCTTTATCAGCTCCAACAGTATGAAAATTCTCTACATGTAGCTAAATGATTTAAACATTGTTGAAAAGTCTGTTGGTCATCATTATTAATTTCAGTTAAGACTTTCATTGTTATATCTGCAGTAATATCAAACTATGTATACATTCTCTCGAATATATTATTAAAGTCAGTATCAGCTTCCTCCAACTCAGCAATTATAACTTGATAATTAAGGAGTAATGAAACTAGCAGAATAATAAAAAAATTAAAATGTTTATTGGAACTTTTTAATTTATCTCATCTAAGGAAATACATAAATGCACAAAACATACATGATATATATGGAAATGATGGTTAGCTTTAAACAAAGCAAGCTGTTTCTAAATCAATTATTTCTTATAATGGTTTTCATGTTTATAATGATTCTGGCTTCTATTAGTTGCATTTTTAAAGATAGTAAATATGAGGGTAGGCTATGCAGTTGTCTAATATTTGCTGATTCTTCATATGAACTTATTTAAATATTTTTGCATTTTAACAATAAAAAAATTATGTGTATTTAATTATAGTAAAGTAGGTATACAATTCTTGAACTATTTTTATTTAGACATTAAATTTTTATTTTAAAATGTTATGCTTTAATAAAATATATTAATGTATATTATTAGTATGTGTTTGTTTCATTAATAAATTTTAGAAGTTTTCAGCAACTTTTTCATTAATCATAAAAACAGTGTTAATAATATATAAAACATATTTTATTTGACTTATCAAAATATAATTTCACTGTCATTTTTGTAGAAATTTTTTAATATTATTAATTCAATAAAGGTATCTTTATTTTTTTTTAATAATCAATATATATTTAATTTAAGAATAGTTTATAGTACATGGCTTTTATATATTTTTGATCTTGTTATTTACAATAATTTTTAGTATTTATTGACTTTAACCAATATTTAAAAGGAAATTATTTTTCTTATCCTATAAGCATATTCTTTATTACTATACATATAACAAATTATTTTTTATAGATTAATAAAAATAGTAAAAAGAAAAGTGTAAATTATTTTGAGGTGTACAATATCCCATAATATTTTCTACAATGATATTTTAAGTCTATTAGCTAAACATATTATATTAGTTAATTGTGCATACAATACATTTTATTGCTAATTTTAGTCAATTTTCATAATTTAATGTTATCTTAATGTAAGAAATTTGCACCTGTTTTAATATTTTTTGTATAATCTCCTGTTTATCATTACTATATTAGTAAGTTCCAGGGGTTGTTGGAAGCTATTTAGCATTGGTTAGGTAAAATTATTAAATTACTATTAAAAAATATTAAATTATTATTAAATTATTAAATTATTATAAATTATGATATTATTACCTATTAAAAAATAATATTTGTAATATGTCTAAACATTATTTGCATTTATTTAGTTAGGGTCAGGCATTTATTTTACAAGAATGGTAGTAAATAATGAGTATTTCATATATAATTTATATTAAATATAAAAAGTACTAATTTGGAATATTATACATATACAGTCATTTTAATAAACAGTTAGAATCAAAAGTTACAAAAGATAGTTTACAAAAACATTACTTTGAATCTATAGTCAATATGCAATGCTATTAAATTAAACTGTTCAAAATTTAACAATGAATTTTAAATTTCCCTAAATCACCAGAGTGGCATGATATAACATTCAAATTAGTGTCACCAAATCAGTTTTTTTCAATATTAAGTAACTGAGTTAACATGTAAACAAATTCACCTCTTTTGTTATGTTATAAGCTGGACAGAATAAATGCAGACAATACATTGCTTAAATCTGTGTCCACCAAAAATTATTGGTCTAGCCAGACCTGCTTCTATACCACTAACTATGTATTGTAGATACTTATAAATGGAATGAAGAAAAATGACTGATTTGGTAATATTAGTAAATTATATATCTATATTTAAAAATATAAGTATAAAGTATGTCTTTTTGAGTCAGACTTAATTAATTGATAGATATATATATACTGTAATAAGATATGAATGAGATAAATGTGTTTTGCATTAGAAAATGACATCACTTATGAAGTATAAAATGATGCACTTGCTTTCTATTAAAGTGGCCAGCCAATTGTTTTATGACCACATAACTTACATACATTGTTTTTATAATTTACAAATTGCATGGCAATTGTATTAAAACTTAGAATTTTTTTAAAGCAAGTTTTTAACCTTAGGGTGGCAGCACCTTTTGTAAGTCTAATTAGCTGCATGAATGGGTTGAGGGTTCAAATTGATCCACTAATATTTAGCTATGCAGATAAATATTCTCTATTAGTTATGAATATTCTAGTGTAGTTTTTGTAATGTGATTATAAAATTATCCTTTGTTGTCTAATCAGTTACTTGGTTGGCTGTTTTTTATTTAGTGACAAAGATGTACTGATTATAATGCATTAGGCTGGTTGAAAAGATAGTGAAAACTGTTTTTAGACTATTTGTGATAACTAATAACACAAAACTTGATATCAGAAAATGCCAAATTAATTATTTATCAGAAAGTAATTAAGAATGTGAATGATCAGTGATAGGTTCAACATAAAACCTTAAATACTTTTTCATGCAGAAAGAATTTTAATACAATTATTTAAAAAATACTATTTTTTCTCGCTTTGAGTCATGTATTACGTCATCAAGGTCATCATGTATTACGTCATCAAGGCCGCATGTGGGTTCTGAAAATTTCAGAATGATAACTCAGGGAAATTTTGAATAGTAAATGTGGGACATTTGGACCTCCCCCTATTGGTACTTCTAGGTTTAATACCATTTTTTAATGGATAACAACATAAATGTTTTCTTATTTATGGCATTATAAAATAAACCATTTTGTTTCTAAGAGTAATTTGTTGCCAATTCAGATTTGTCATTGTGTCCTGCTGGAACTACTTGTAACACACTATCTATGTGATATTTGCGTTATTTTTTTTCATTTATTGACAGTTTATTTTCTATAATAATCTGACAACCTGCATGTTCAATTAAAAAATAATAAATAGTTGTCCATATTCACTAAATAGTGGAAGATTTTAGTCTGCATATTACTGCTATTAACAATTGCATGTTCAATCTATATTAGGAAATTCTCCATTCTAAATAAGTGTAAACAAGGTACATGCATTTCCCTTTGGACAATAGTTTTTAGTTAACTTTTTGGTTTGGTTAATTTTAGTTTAGGATAGAGTTTTGTGCAACTTAACGTTGGTAACTAAATATTTTGCTTTCAATATTGATCTAAATTGGTAAATCTAAACCCTTTTTATTAAAATAATTATAACGTATTGCCCATATGAATAGCTGAGGCAGTTATGACTAAGCGATCAATTGTTTTATTGTTCTACTTATATGTCACTTTAGTCGACCATGGATCATGGCAATACTGCCGTAAAGAGACACGAACTGTCTCAAATGCATCGTCATGACAATGGTAAAGGAAAGTCTCACGGTCTCCGCGGCTCCAATGGCAACATTCGATCGTCCGGCCGCAACAAGCCCCCCAAACCCAACAACATCATGACCCAAAGCTGCGGCCCAATACCAACACTGACCAACAACAACACCGACTTCTCCTCGGATACCCTAACACCCTCCCAGTCGGTGTACTCCTTTAAGGACGCCCCGCCTGACATTCCGTCTGTGCTGCTCGATTGTGGCGCCTATCAGGCCTCGCACTACAGTCGCCCAGCCTCGCACAACCTGCACTCACCCTCGGACAGTCCAGAAATGGTGCGGGCAAAGTCCTCGGGAATGCCTCTCTCGCCGTCGCTTGCCTCAGTGGCTGACCAGCTAAAATTCATGGATGAGAGCAGTTCGTCATCGCCCGCGACAACTCCGGGAACGGAGGAGTCGAAACATGTCGTGCCGAATGGAATAGCGACTCCCGCCAACAATAGCCACTTCAGTCAGGCGGTGCGTAGGTGTCGCAGCCAGGAGAATACGTTTAGCAAACAGTTGGTGTGTCATCTGGCGATGTCAGAGGATGATTTGGCTGCTTCGTGTGATCCGATAGGACCTTCATCCCCCGAGCAAGTGAATCCAGTTGTTTATCTCAAGCATCACCTCCAGTATCAAAACAACCATACGACAATGCATAAACCCTCCCCCGCTGTTATCAATGTTAGATCCCCGAATCGTGATCTTGCACGTAGTCACTCTCATGCTAACCACAATTACGCATCAGGCTATCAAAGTCCTCCCAATGGTCATAATAGTCCCTCCGACATCCCGCTCGCCTATCGTAGCCCTCCAAAGGTTAGCACCTTAGCCACCAAACAAATTTCAAAATCACAAAGCATTCCTTCTTCCCGCGGTCCTTCACAGTCAGTTCATAAAGCCCAATCTACCTATATTCCTGTCACAAGCACATATACTGTCGAGTCAATAAACAGTATGCCAAACTCAATGTACTCTCCCTCTTCAAATACACATACTTCATCACATAGTTTGACGCAATCAATGTACTCTCCAGTTTCCAATGCACATACTTCAGCCAATATTATGACCCAATCAATGTACACCCCAGCTTCAAATATTCATAATTCAGCCAATAGCATGCCGACATCTGGGTATTCACCTGCAACAAGCTTATATCGACCGTTAAATAATATGGCAGCATCAGATTATTCTTCTATGCAAACAAACACATTTATGCCAGCCAATCGCATAACAACATCCGACTTCTCCACCGTTACGAATACATCCAGCCTAGCCAATCACAGTGCCCCAATTATTCATCGTACAAGACTACCGCCGGCTCATCTTCCCATTGATGAACCAAATTCTCCAATCACCGATGACTATTCCCCGGATTACTGGGCTCATCCAGAGTATCTTCTCAACAGCCCTGAAACAGATTTGATTGATGATGTCATGCAAACATATCAGGATGATTATGACATCAATGAGGTAGGATTTTGTTATGGTAACTACTTTAGGGGAATGAACCTTTAAAAATAGCCAAATCTCGAATTGGTTAATGCTTATTTCTAGTGTAGTTTAAATATAATATAATATATATATATTCTTATATAATATATATATATTTGTTCACAACCTAGTTCAATATTTTAAGCATAGCAGTGTAGGTTATAATTCACTTTTAGAGTACCATGGTCTCTGACATCTGCGTGGTATTTTTAGATTTACCAACCGTCGTGGTTTTCTTACCGATTGCATATTATCTATAGATTGATTGCTTATAAGTAAGTGATCGTTTTTTGAACGTTAACCTCTACGGCTATCGGCATACGTTTTGTTCGTTTGAAAGATATATTATTTGCCACGCTTTTACAGGTCATATCTTACGCTACTAACATACTGATCGTGTTACTGATCTCTATTTTCGTCACCACCGAATGTGTAGGTCTACGTGTTGATTATGGTCATTTAAAAGTCTATCGAGTGCTTGAAAAATAGATTACGTATATTATAACTTCTGATTGATATGATAAGGTGATCGCTGTTTGTGCGAACTGCAAACACATCTTGATCTGAAGATAATAATTGTGACATGTAACTCCTCTCAATTTTTAACACTTATTTAGAGCGTATTCTATACACTTTTATCGTCAATTTATATCCTATTATAGTATAGGTATATCGTTTTATCCTATAATGTTCAAAGTGTCGGGGCTTCATTGTATAATATACATTGTATTTTTTTCTTAATTATGGAATATTTTTCTTTTCTTTTTGAATTTTCATTTTGCTGACGATAATAATACTTGCTCATTTTTTTTTTAATCAATGCATACACTTTCTTCCTCTTGTGATAATCTTCAACTTAATATTTTACTGTGATTATAATTTATTATATATTCAAACGCTCAATTCATACATTCCTTCTATCGTGTTAATTTTATGTAAAAACCACAGTTGAGTTTTCTCGTATGTGTATTTAAATAATTATCTATTAGATAGTATATAAATGTAAAAATATGAGATTTTTTAAAACTTTATTCAGAATCTATTCTGTTATCTATATTGTAGTTCTCTTTCCAAATGGAATATACATAGATGAATGATGCTGTACATTTTGTAAAACAAATGCTCCAGTGACACGCAACAATTCTTGCAGATATAGAATGAACTTCCTTCCTTTTCGGTTATATTTATACTTTCCTTTACTTTCTCTATATATGTGTAAATTCAGTAGGTATGTTTAAGTGTACTTAATATAATTTTTTCTGTCAATTATCTTCAAGTATATATATAAGCATAAATCGGGTTTTGTTATATTCTATAATAGGCCTGTATTTATGCCGTCTATATTGGACATCTGTAATAATTGTGTAGTATATAGTTAAAAATATGAATCCGAAAAGAAGTGGATACATTACATTCCTTGATTGATCATATAGTGGTCATTGACATTTAAGCGTCAATAGCCGGCTTCAAGTTTTGATTAAGTATTCAAAAAGCAACAATCTAATATATCATAAATCTGCAGGGGGGGAATACTACGGTCATTTATTTATTGTATACTTATATGTATATCATTGTGCGGAAAGCATCCACTCAAAATAACCCCATTCCACCATCTCTCACTAAGTATGCCATCAGAGGTCAATGATGCATAATATCCAGGCGGTGATTGAATATATTACTGTTAATCACTGAATCGATGGGCTTTCGATATTATAAGAATGTTCCCCAACTGTCAACACGCACACACCCGTTCATGTTATATCACTGATGTTTTGTTGGATAGGACTGTGTTTATTTTTTTATTTTTACTATCGATTTACTAATTACAAAAACAAGAAAAATCAAGCATTACTTCAAATAGGTATCAGGTTAAAAATAGGTTTAAAGTAGGTGTCAGTCAGTCATGGAAATATGTAATCGTTATATTAATACTATAATATGTTTATATATACAGGGTGATGCATAAAAAACGATCCAAAATACATCCAAAGATATTAAAAATTTATGTTAACATAAAGACTGTACATTCATGTAAAACAACATTGTTCAACGCTGATGAGATTAATAATAAAAAAGCTAGAGAACACTAAAGTTATAACAAATGTTCAAAATGTCCTCCATCATTGTTGATGCAGAGCTCACACCTTC
>JAUZND010091993.1:0-14868 GCA_034780555.1 Coelogynopora nodosa | reverse complement strand
TTAAGCAAGGTTTGCAGTTTTTTTGCAACGTCTTAAGGTGTTTTTATTGGCTAGAGTACTACAATATACTTGTATACCAAAATTGGCCCTGATACTCGAAACCATAATGACATGGACAAATTTAGACCGTTTAAGACGTTTTAAAAGTATCCAGGTCAAGTCTGTGCAACTTAAGACGTTCCATTCCTTCTTAGACTCGGTTAGAACTATCAAATAAAAATATCAATTGCTTGAGACTCGAAACCATAAGTAAAAGTGGCTCGGCACCCCGTCTAATAGGATTTAGTTCAGTTGACAACTATCTCGCCAACTTAATGACACTTTATTCATACTATAGTTTAAAACTGATATCAGCGTCGAAGGTGTAGTCAAAAGTTACAGCCAATAAATCCATTCAAAGTAAGTAATATGCTATTTTGTCTATATATAGATTTTATTTGTATAGATTTATTATTGTTAATTACTTAGTCATTATTGATTTAGTTGTCCGTGTCATTTAGCTTAAAGCTTCACATATTACCAAGTGTATCGGCTATTCCTCTCCCGTTTTATGAGCGTTTTTTCTGTATGTTTAATATTTTTCAAAATCGATTTTTATATGTATATCTTTTTGTTGATTTTGATTAGGCTTTCGGATAGAAATTTATAGCCTGATGTTAAAATGATAGAAACGTGTCTGCCATTTGCCTCCACACATTATTTTTCATCATTTTCGTACATTTTGAAGAGAGTAGGTCTTCAATGGTTTCCTTAAACTCCACGTAGTTATCATGAATGATAGATTTCTCAGTTTTGTAAACTGATGCTTACTTTTCACTTCTGTTTAATTCCAAAATTTAAAGCATTCATTTTCAAACCAACGGTTTACTTATAGTTAAAACATGTAACATTTAGACTAATACATTTTTATTTATAAAACAGGTTAATAGGAAATATATGATTAAGTTATTATATAACAATGTTATAAGTTTGTAACACTATCTAACGGCAGTTATCTCTTATAAGTGAATATTTTCACCCAAGAATTGCAACAAATTTACTGTTAAATGTATAATGCTTGGCACTATAATAACACTGATATTTTACTGATATTTATAACCGGATCCTTAATATTGTGAAATGTTTGTAAAGTTATTCAATATAATTTTACGATATTCGTATTTGGTCAAATTTAAATATCATAGTCTTATAAAATAAAGATAAACCTGTATCTATTACTGTATAATTTATATATGTTGCACTAAATCATTATTTATTATTGAAAAGTGTATTGACAGAAGCCATTAAGTAACATTAAAAATATGGAATACAATCTTCTACATCTTTTACTTACATACCAATGGACGAGCATGCGATATATTAAAAATTATCTTAAACTGATGTTAAAAATCAAATTCGGGGAATTATTTTGTCGTCTGTTGACATTAATTGTCACTTCTTCACCCTTCTATTGATATTTAATTACTTATTAGTAATGTTATAGATATGTTTGCTTGAAATAAAAAGGTTTTCCTTTTTCAGCATTATTGTATATAACATTTGGAGAATTATTGTGTATTAAAAACTATCAAGCACATTTATTTTTGACACCCAATATCATAACACGTTCATTATATTGTAATATATCAAGCATTTCTATGACTAAACCTTATACACCGTAATTAGTTTAAAAGCTAATAGCTTGAAATAAATTGGTCACGGATGTTCTATAAATATAACAATATAAACATTTTCTATCCTATTATTCTCTTTATATTAATTTATGTACAGATTGCAATATATTGTTGCTACTCAAAGAAATCTGCATAATTTTTTCTTGAATTAACCTTCACTTACATTCTGCACACGTGTTTACAGAGCATCTAGTTTTCAATCTATAGTTACACGTGTTTACTAATGCAGTGCTGTCGTGTATTGTGTCATCTTCAGGAGTAAAGCTGGTCTCTGGGGCTGGCGAAGTGATCGGAAGGAACAAGTAAACAAGAACTGCTGCAATGTGAGTGAGAATGATCATTGCCTAGAGTTGTCAGTATTGCCTCCATCCTGAAATATTAACAATGCCACACCTTCTAGTTCAATCGACGCAAACCCGCATTGGTATCTGGTCAAAATTAATGTGGGCCGATAATGTTCTGGTTCAAAATACACCACTATTATAGTGAACAGGAGTGTTTAGCGATAGACTAGTATAAAAAATAATACAAACATTGAATTATATTACTAATTACTTTTTTAACGATTTATTTTAAATTATTAATTATCGCTATCACTGACTCATTACATTTTTTTATTGATTTATTCTATAATTGTTCATTTGTCTTATTATTACTACTAAAATGTCGTATATTTAACGTTGTTTTATATATTTTTTAGTGAAATAATATGGGCGTCATTGTTGAGTTTCTATGCATACTTAGTAAAAATTTTCTTCGTTAATTTTATAGAATTAAAAAATAAGTAAAACCTTTTTTTATCAAACGAAGGTACGAGTAAAAGTTCTTAAAAGTGTGTATTGATTGTATTATTTTTCAATTGTTTCCTTGTTTTCTCTCTTTGTGTTTCATTATATTAGATTTTTAATAATAGAATATTCAATATTATATAACATTTATTAAAAAGATTGATAATTCAGTATTCGCATAAATAGAATATGTTATGATTGGATTAAATTAATGGAAATGGTTTTAGCGCATATTATTAATCTTCCACCCCGGTCTAATTCTCGTGATCCTACACCCCTCGGTGGTGCATAGGTGTTCAGTGCTTCCAACGTGCAGATCGTGAGTCTACGACGTACCGAGCACCTCACAGAGCATGACAAGGCCCAGCTACGGGAGCACGGTTCCCTCTTCAACAAGTCCAACCCTCTCACCACCTTCCTGGGCACCGCAGAGACTGAGGCCAAGGAGGCCGAGGCAAAACCTCTTACCACGGTAGGGTCTTGTGTGTGTCCACCAACCTCCCTCCTGATTTACATGAGGAAATATAATATTTCAGGGTTCCCATATATTTTTTTCTTGAATTAACCTTCACTTACATTCTGCACACGTGTTTATAGAGCATTTAGTTTTCAATCTATAGTTACACGTGTTTACTAATGCAGTGCTGTCGTGTATTGTGTCAAGAAAAAGTTTTAAGGAATATAATATTAAACTACCTCCTTAAAATCTATGAAATTTGGACCTTGCCAACTTTATTAATCAACCATGCTGTAGACAATCCGAATCCCTACAAATTAATTTTTTTAAATATTCAAAAAACAAGCAGTAAGTTTCTAAACCGATTTGAAAACTGAAAACACACTTAACTATTAGTTTAAAAATGATTTTAAAATTGTCGGATTTGATCAATTATCTTCTTTCCTTTCATATTTGTGACGATACATAATAATTATGATCCTATTTCCTAGCTACATTATAAATAGATATAATTAATTGTTCCACAGTTTCTCCCCCTGACAACTGAGCCCACCTATATTCTTAGCTTCGTATGCATACAATTATTAATAGTATAGAGGAATAAAGAGGTCAAATACAATTTTTAATACCACAACATTTTCGCCAATGCTCGTTGTGATAGCAACTCTAAGACGTCCATCGTGTTGTTCCCTTTCGAGCAGCGGCTGTGAAGTGTATACCGAAATCTTTACTGACGTTAGTAGTCCTGTGACCCCCTTGTATACAGAGAAATTTTTGAGCCTCATGTTCATCTAGAATATCCAGTTAAAATAATTAGTGTTGACTTGATGGGACAATTTAATCACAGACGTAGGTACAGATTAAATCTAAATGTTAAACTGTATAATATATTATCTTAACATTTTCTGACATTCAAATCGTCATGAAACAATCTGAAGCATTTTTATTTTTTACGCAAGAAAATTGTTTTAAATTATACTAATGAAACTATTTTCATTTAACTAACGGAGATATACAATATTGATATTTGATTATCTTATATGGCGGAGGGTTTCAGAGACGTTTTGTATGCGTTTAATCAATCAGCCTTCCCAGTGAAATAAAAACAAATGAGAATAAATTAAATATCTGGGAATACAATATCTGATATGAATTATTGCCGATACGTATTAATCTTATTTACATTTGTTTTTATTTCGACAGTTTAATTTGCAGAGTTGTTTATTTATTGATTAATTTTATTTTACTCTATATTTATTAAATGGATAAAACAGTAAAGGAATTATTTAGAATATTTTCGGAGAATGATAAACTGTTCTTATATCAAACATAAATAAAGGTTTTAGTTGTTGATATCAGCTGACCGCGCTATAGCTGCTGATTAAGTTATATTTTTCAATCATTTTATGGAAATAAATAAGGAAAATCCTTTTAAGACTGTTGTGTGCGCTCTGCTCATGTTTTATTGGAAGTATTTGTTTGCTACCGCTTTTAATGTTTCAGATATCTCGTGTTTCAACAATTAATGTTCCGTTTATTAGAACATATTATAACCCTGAAATAAATAGGAAAAATAATAGCAGACTCAGTTATTAATAATTATAATGAGAGTGACATAGATGGGAATCTTCCGGAAAATTCCGGAATTCTGAGATTTTTAGATGAAAAAATAGAATTGAATTCTTTCATGAAAAATGCAATAAAATGTGTGGGTGAAAGGGGGTTGGGGGTTAGTCGGTTTGATTAGTTACTTTTAATCTACATTTGAATTACAAAATGGCGTCTTAGACATGTCTAAATTGTCTTTAAAAAACTCAAAAATATTTTCGGGGGGCTTCGCCCCCTTAACCCCCTGACCAGGTGCATTTCACTTTTCTTCTTCTTCTTCGATTGCGAGAGAGAATTTATTTATTTTTTCTTTAATATTTAATGATTCACAACGTTGATCTGCGAATGATATACAACGTTTAATGCGATTTTTTTGAAGAAAGGCAAATACGTTTTTATGTTGTCCAGGTAGCATCATGTCGACAACTGCTATGTAAATTAACAGGGAAATGTTTAGGAATTAAATGATAATATTTGATTTGAAATATTTTCTTTTTAACTTTGTACTACATTAATTTTTAATTAAATAGTTTAAACTATATATATATGTATATATTCAACCTAGTATAATGCTTGTGTTAGGAAACACCGCTGCTTCTATTTTAACATTAATTTCTAATTTTGCAGCCGGTTGAAGAACAATATGTCGCCTACTTCTCTATTTAGCTCATACTTGTATAAATAGCTCCCTTTGCCCAACTATCAGATGACCTGTTGTAGCCGCCGGTTGAAACGAATTACCCACACATTCTAGAATCAAGATTATGTTATGTCCCTTAATTATCGATTTCCATGGTTTCACCGTGAATTGATGTGGGTGTGCGCGCGTTACTCATGGCGAGGGGTTGGGTATAAGCTGCTGTTGACACGATCTATTCCTGTTCTTTCTAGCTTTACTTTTTAACTATAGGAGTGTGGGCTACTACTGCTTTGGTCAATACTTCAAGTATTATGTACTGTAAATGATTGCTTTTCTGTCATTATTTTATGACATGTTCATTTATGATGCATTGGAACGGTTGTCCTGTGTGTTTCAACGGTAAAGAGGTAATAGACAATATTGATAGTAATTTTCAATGATTGTTAATAATAACTCAATCAAAAACGCCACCGGTAGTCTAATTGTATTGGAGGTAGACACTGTTCCCTCTCCACAACACATCCCCTAAAACTGCACTGTGTAGAGCTGTAAGTTATACACAAACGGAGAGTTGATACCACTATTGTTTACTTTATTGTACTGCAGTATACAATTTAGTTGTACCTGTGGTAATCTTGTAACTGACGCATACCCTGGATTATTGGTATTATAATAGTTCGTTTTAATGGAAATGGGGTAATTCTGTTTATTTAATGTAAATCATATTGTACGAACGATTATATTGAACGTAAATAATAAATGAATTAACTCCTCTCAGCGACTGTTAGTGATACTATTATGTATTAATAATATTGTTTATATCATAATATTATTATCATCCTGTTTCCGTTAAACATTTGTATGTCATGATGTTTACTATTCAATGTTAGCCACTAAATTGTTTGACCCGCCATAGTATTCTATTGCTTTTTAGTCTGATTATTTATTCTTAATAAACTTTATTTATTATAATTTTTTTGGGTAAAAATAACTCTTATCGGATCAATAATTTTTTCTAAAAATCGTTATATAAATATAGGTTCACCTATGATTCCGTAATTTTTAGTTGATAAATAAAATCCTGAGACTTGCCTTTTGTAGTTAAAGTTACAGTATTAATATGCACTGTCCTAAATCTCGTTATAGTTGTCACTTTGATAGTGTAGCCCGCCATGTGTTTTAGAGTAAACACACATCCAGACTGGAACTGGACTAATGGTCACCACACTGCTCTGTATAGGAAAGTAAAGTTACAACTAATTCCTGGAGTTAAGCGCTGCTTGATACTGCCAACTGTTTCAACATGCACTTATTTTTAATAAAAAAGAACTGTAAACATTTATGCTGGTGGTAATTTTTGGCAGCTTCATAGTAAGGGGGACACATAGCACTTAGGTAAGATTTCTTTATACTGGAAATGCAGTTTAGGGTAAGCAAAGTTTAGTGGGTGACTGTATTCCATTGTAACTTTTATAATTATGACAGACAGTTCAGAGCAAAGAAAACTTCAATTGTAATGTTTGTTATATGTGTTAAACGTAATAATATATACCGTGGCTTTCTTGCAGCTAGTAAGGATTAAATTGTGTGAACAGTGTATAAGGATTGATATGAAATGTGATTATTATTATTGATCAGGATGGAGATAATAAATGGATTTTAGTGATTTTAGCCCACGCCTGTTTTTTGCAATTCAATTGAGTCACAAATAGGATAAACTCAAGTTAGGCCTACTCATTATTATATTATAACAATTCAAAAAAAAAATCTAGTGTTATTAATTGATACAGATATTTGTTTTTGATAAGTGAAAAACAATATTAAAAACACAAAACAACTATTAATATATTGTATGTCATTGTAAACCAAACGAATCAATAAAACAAGAACTGTTTATGGCTAAAAAATGATATTGTCTTCAAAAAACCCGCGTTCTCTATCCATATTTTTTTTCGTGGTACACCCCAATAAAACGCGATTATAATCTGTAGAATTAGTTAGAACAAACACTGTTTTTAAATAATTAATTGAATTATTCAATCGTAAACATTTACTATCATTGGATTTAAGATCGCTGGGCTGCAGATTCGGCTAAATCAGATAGGCTAAAACCACGAAACTTGTCTGCAGATGGATTAACCTGTTGATTAATGTGTCTATCAAAATTATATTATTCGATACTCTATCGTATCACCGCACGGAGAATATTAATTATATAATTTAAATCATATTTTTAAGTGTTTTAGGCTTTCAATCAAATATTTTTAAACTGTTAATTGGTGTAACTAAAAATGAACTAATCTAACTTAGTTAAAACTTAAATATTAGATTGAGAGTTTAATTTTAAACTATTATTTTGATACATCTTGGCCAGTAAAATTGTCAATTATTACTAGCAAAATACAGTTAAAATAACTGTCACAATTAGTTATTTATATGATGCTAATACCAGATTATTGAAATTATTAAATCAATCAATTATATTTGTATACAAGTAGATATGCTTAAACCATTCTATTTGGAAATATTTACACGTTAATTTAAGTAAAATTGTTTGAAATCAGATTTAATGCTTTCCTAATCACATTTGACAAGATGAAGAGATTTTCTGTTGTCTTTTATGTCCTCTCGTTTTATAAATAATATTTCAATAGTCTGCTTTTAAAATGCTTAGATTTATATAAGTATTCATTTTATAATTAACTACTAGATATGGCTTAACTTCAATTTATCATCCTTGAAGATTAAAGCGTTTTGCGTTTTAAAACTTACATGACAAACATTATTAACCAAAAAGTAACATTTGAAAGCGTTTTTAATGTACAAATAAATCCGAAATAAGGTAGAGATTTTTTAACTATTGTAAGTACGACGGGATATTAAGGAATTAATCGATAAATATTATACAATGTGTGTTAGATTATTCAGATAGTGCAATGTTGAGATATCAGCAATCGGAGGTAGGTAGCTTAGGCGTGTCTTGTTGTTTATTTTGAAGAGGAAAATGCCTCAGCAAAAAGCAATTTGTTCAGACAGTTCACAAATATTGTACACATGTTTCTATGTGAATAGCTGAGTATCGATTATATCGCTACAATATTATATTGCTGGATTTCATATCGATTTTGTGATAAAAGTATGTCGACCGATGATATTGAATAGTATTATAGTACGAATGTGTAGTTAGTGTATACTATTCATTTACTTTCACGTTTTAACTTCAACAATACATTCTGATTGCCAACAATTATAACAAAATACAATCATTATATTATATAAGCGTTTTTGTTTGAAATCTATGGAAAATATTGGTTATTTAAAGAAATATGATGTTATATTAAAGTAATATAATAATGTTTATGTAATTATTATATTAGGTCAAACTAGTTTGAATAAATAAATAAAAAGTTTAAAAAATGAATTATTACAATTTAGAACTATAGTATAGGCAGACCCACATTGAAATGATTTAAATTATCACTAACATAAAATATGAAATGGATAAATCTTATCCCTTTCAAATAATTTATGAATTGTATTTTTTTAGATAATTCTTATGATTAATTATTCAGACAGAAATATATAGTGTACTGTGTATAATTAAAAACTAGTTCTGTGTTTTTGTTTGATATCAAGTCTGCTTTAATCGCGTGCATAATGTACCTCGAGAATTGACTAAATCGATATTATAATCGATACAAATCCCTCTGTGAACAGTCGGTGGAGTACAATCCGTGTCACCTCTCGATAGAGGAGTACTTCACCCCGCCCGCCCCGCACCACACACCCAAGGACGTAGGCCGACCCAAGGAGATGACCACCAAGATCAAGACATTCAAGGCCCATCTGTGGCTCTGTCAGGACTATCCGCTCTCGCTGCAGGACCAGGTGATCCCCATTATCGACCTGATGGCCGAGTACAATCCGCACTTCAACAAACTGAAGGACTTTGTCACCATGCAGCTGCCCACTGGTTTCCCCATGAAAATTGGTGAGTGTGCTGAGCTACCCGCCCGGTTGGGTTGACATTGTTGACAGAATGCAATAGTTGCTGTGATTTGGTGGGATTATCAAGGTTAACGAGGAAGTATTAGCCTGTGATGTGCGTGTTTGTTACATTTTGTTTCTTTTTTGGTATTTGTTGTTTTATGGTTTTCAACGATTTGTACTTTTTATATTTAATTCTACAACTTTTTTTGATATCTTTTATATTTTAGTTTTATATCAGTTGTATATTAATATTACTACTAAGCTAAGTATAATTAATGTTTAGATGAAAGTTGTATTTTAATTATTGTAATAGTTAATTAAATGTCTTGGGAACATTTTTGATAAAGATATTAGAAAACTCTTAACATTTGGTTTCTCACCGTGTTAATAATTGACATGTTAGAGCTATCTCTGAAATAAAATTGTTGCCACTCCGCAGGACTTTTTGAGTAAGCGTTAATTATAGTTATACCGAATGAGTTATTTTTTTAATCAATATGCAGTATATTAAAATATGCAGCTGGGTTTTATACACTGAACATTGCTAAGGCGGATGTTATTTAGTATCGAGATTATTATTTATTATATATTTAATTAAGGTCGGGATGTCTTGTACCTACTCAAGTGTTATACAGATCTATTCGTGTCGGTTGATATTTCCCCGGTATATATCATTATTATAAATAATGTTACCTAGAAATGTTGCGTGTGATTGTAATTTATATAGTTACAATGCAAAATATTGTTTACTTTTAAATTTAAAACACCTGTGACTTTGCCATGTTATAAAGTAAGTTCTACATTTTGTAAATAAGCACGTCTTAAACTGATTTATAACTATGTTTACATGATAATTTGTTCTAAACAATAATAATGAACTCTACACGTAATTTATGGCAAGCGAATCATTATCTTTTCATTTTCTTTGTACATTTGAAATAATAATTTTCTTATATGCCTACATTGTAATTATATGCAGTTCACTAGACTGTATATGTATTTACCGAGTAATAAATCTTAATAGTCTGTTACATAGGACGTGTTAGCACAAGAGTGTATACTTTTTAACACACTGTGACACTTCGAGTGGATTTGTTCACGATAAAACTGATTTCTCCAATACCTTTTTAGCTTTATTTTATTTTTGCAAATGAACATAAAATTTGATGTATCAACTTTTTTTCTCTTTAATATAATGAAACTGCCGTCCAGTACCAACATATTATATATAATTAATCAATCGATTGAATCTTCTTTAAAATGTGACTATAATGTTATTAATTCGTGCATATTAGTAATTATTTACATACAATACAACAATTTCCTCAAAGCATTATGTTACAGTTAATAATATTGATCATATTGATATAATATATCGACCAGCATAGTTTTGATTTCACAATACAGCATTCAATATCTCTCACAAGTCAAGTCATATATTGTAGTTTTACGACGCTTGCATTAAACTTTAAGAAAAATATTGAAGAAACCTAGAAATGAAATAAAACAGTATTTTTAGCAGGTGTATGCACTATCGAAATAATAAAACCTGATACTGAAGATTAGCAGTTTCTTGATAGGAGAATTCGAAATAAGTTAAAATAAATATACTAGACTGAATGTGAATGCACTGAGAGTCATCGTATGTCGCTGTCCGTGCAGAGATTCCGCTGTACCACATCCTGAACGCCCGAATCACTTTCGGCAACCTATTCGCCAGTGACAACCAGGTGATGGGGGTGTCCTGTTTGCGGGATCAGGACAATCATTCGGACATAGCGAGCGGTTCCTCCTCCTCCCATGTCAACTGCAGCATCGACGAGTCGGTCTTCGAGACTACTATGAACTATCGGGTCATCGGTGAGCTTGAATCTTATATTTTTATTTTTAAGAATATACTTGGAGATACTACTTGCCAGTTGTAAGAGACAGTTGTGTGCAATTATTATTAACCGCTAAAAAGAAGGGTTAACCTAGGAATTAGTTGTTCTATTCTAGTTTGTTGCCGATTTCTGAAGGTGGGAATAATACTTTTGTTTACAGAAATTACAAATAAAATTATATTAAATGTTTTATGACTCGGTTTGATAAAATCATATAATTTTGTCACAAAACAGCAGTCTGGTATTTTTATTGTGAATATATATTTTTATGATAATATTTCACGTCAAAATTATTAACTTCATAAAGCTATTGCAAATTAGCACGTTTTATTATTTGTAATATTAATTTTCTGATAATTTGATTACAAATTAACAAAATTAATAGCCATCGCCTTTAATAATGTACAGTGAGTTGTTCTTGTTGACACCCTGACAGTTTTGATTAGTTATTAAAAATTTTAAATAATAAATTTTTCCTACTAATTATAAATCATAATTATATAGTTTATCGAATATTTCGTGACTCAAGGATACTGATTTTTGTCAATAATACATAACATTGTGATTTATTTATTTCTTCCAATTGAAACTGTTTCAACTAAAAAATTAAATCCTTGTTTACGCTTGTTTGTTATTACTCAGATGACTTTGGTAAGTATTTTATTGCAATTCCAAACCCAACACACCCTAATTCAGTTTTTGTAAAAAATGATAATGACAATCATATTGTTATCGTTGTCAGAACTAATAAATTGTTGATTATTCTAATTCTATTTGTTCCTCGCCCTGACTTTGGTGGATTTATAAACTATACGAATCAATATCATACTTGGCTTCTCAGAGGTGTGGAATGGTATTAAAGTGCAATAAAGTGATATTATACATAATATGTATAATATAACAATATTATATTATATGCATATTATGCGAACAACTCCGAGTAAAATTATTTCATTTCTATAAATAAACAACGTTTTAAAATTTACTCTTGTTTAGTTTATAAAAAAAAACCTCATAACTTAATACGAAACTTAAAGTATGAAAAGTTAGAATTGTAATGTTCATTATACTAATAAGTGTTAGTTTTATTTTTGTGATTAATTTGACAGAGAGTTGTTTACATTATAATGTGAATATTTGATTTCGTTTCATATTTAGAATTATGTATAAATATTGACCATTTAAAATATATGGAATGATAATATGACCTACTTTATAAGATTTTTGTTTTGTTTTTATAAAATACTAATGTACACACACATTTTTCCATTTAAATGATAAATTCATCTATAGCAGTTGATCGCTTTTTTATTAAAGTAGACCTATCTCCATCGATAATTAATTAATTGTGATGTTGGGACTTTAAAGTGACATTTGAACACTTTTGAGTAAAGTCATCAAAAAAAATAAAAGATTTGTCTGACGACAATCCATACTGAATTTAGGAAATATTTAAATAGTTTTCATAGTGATCAAATGGATTTAATTTGACACATCGAGGTTTGTATAGTTAATTTTTTACACCATATTGTATATATACACCAACCCCTGGTGTGATATAACAAAACAAAATTATGTTATTAACTTTGAAAAATGTAACATCATGAATTACGACTATTGAATATGTTTTTTATGACATATAACTGCAATTATTGTTTTGGAACTACCATCTATGTTAGTGTGGCAGTGTATTATGTATATCTGACCATCATTTCTTAGGAACGATAACTATGTTGGCAACACTCTGATGTTGAAAAATAGAATCTAATCAATTTAAGGCGAATTATAATATGTATATGCCTTTAGAATATTAGTGACAACATCATTGGATGCAGTGCTTCTTAAAAATTGTTCAATTTATCTTTTGATATGTATTAGTAATATGGGTATTTTTCAGTGTTTTCAATATAATTAAGACTAATTTATAATATTCGATCCTTAGTGCATATTTTAATCAGTAGTATTGCTTTTTTTAATCAAAGTTTAGCTATTAATTTATCCAATATTATATATACATGTACATAAATATTTACTGGTAGATGAAAGTCCAGTATTTTAACTGTAATATCATACTGTTTATAATATTTTATGATATGAACGATTTTCAAACTTTATTTGACTTCATATTTATTTATCTGAATCTGTATTTATTTGAAGTTTGAAGTTAGCCAAAGCATAATATTCTCTGGCTATACATAAGTACCTAGTTACGTTGTTATTATTTTTTAGTAGGCTCGTTTTCAAAAATCAATATTCTTGATATGTCTCGAATAACATTTAGTTCTAACTTCAAGTAACCTTAGAAAGTTGTACGGTTAGGTTTTTTTGTTAAATTTTTGTCAAAACCATGTGTCTTCCTGATAATTACAAAAAAAGTTAATTATGATGAACAAATTTATGAGGTCGTATTTATTACAAATATGTTTAGTACATTTTCATTTATATTAATATTAATATTGAGCATAGCATATAATATATACTGTATGTAATATTATATAGTTGTATATAAATTTAATTAAAAATGGGCATTGTAATATAAGTATTTTACAATAATTTAGTAATAATATACTTCATATACTAATACGTGTTTGCTAATACTAATATGTGCTTCGCATACTTCAATTTAAAAGTGATGTTTATTAGTATCTGTGATATCTCTCAAGTCTGGAACTACATTTCGCTCAAAATATCGCTGCACCATCGATGTTGTTCTAACAAAATTTCTATTGTGTATTGATCTAAGTAAACAAGCGCAATGAAGCTGGATTGTTATTGCATATAATCCTCCATTATTAATGTCATACTTTTTATACCAGGGCATAGTGTATAACACGAATGAATAGTTCTCTGCTGTCGTAAATTATAATTTTATTGTAGCCGTAGGCGTTAGAATAAAATATAAACAAGATAGTCGTGTAAAGGTTTTTGGAGAGTTTTGGATTTCAAAGCAAACACAGACTTTATCAAATATGAAAAATTATTAAAAGACCTAACACGACTCCGTAACTAACATGAATGGAAACATTGATAAAATGGAAAATAGTATTGGAAATATTTAACAGGCGCATTGAAGATAAAACTGTAACTGAATTGAAATCGTAATTGAAGATTAACATAAAACTGGAAATAATCAGAAATGTCAAGCCGCGCATGGCAACAAATTCATTACTCAATAATTGTAACATCTGCAAACCTACCATCTTCACTTCCACATCTATAATTTCAGAAAGTATAAATTTAACACATGTACTGGAATAAGATTCCGACGTCTTAATTTAATGAAAAACAATATTGTGTAAAAAATATCAGTGTAGATCGCACAAACCTAAAACTCGAAGCTTGGATGGTTATACCTGAGGGTTGTTTACTAAACATATGAAAGAAAGAAGTTACTCGTCGCTTTGCTGTACGCATTTTTCATTTAAAATAGCCTTAATACTGAATGGATTTTTTATTTGATACCCGGGTTTAAAGGGTTAAAGCCTTATAAAAATGATTCTTTCGGTTTCTATGAAATTCTGTTCTAACTAAAAACATAGACAATCATCCTGTATATATCAAACATGGAAATTATGATACAAAATAGTTTTGTAACTATTTATTATTTCAGATATAGATATATCTGCAAACTAAGTTAAAGGAAAATTAGTTTATCAATCAAAATATAAATGTTATGCTTGTCTGTGCGATGTATAGGTAAAATAATTACTATCTAATTTTATTTACTGCTACACTATCTTAACGTTTTACGTTCGATCATAAAGAAGAAAACAATTAATGTAACAAAAATTATTAGATTTAAATTGAAAATTTTCAAATACAAATAAAT
>JAUZND010091992.1:0-14870 GCA_034780555.1 Coelogynopora nodosa | reverse complement strand
ATGCTCTAATAAAACAGAAAATTATATAACATAAATACAGTACAACAGCAATCTTTTAGTTGTATTTTTATGCAATCATGATTGAAAAGTCTATAAAAATTCGGCGCTAAGCGCCGGTTTATAGGCTCGGCTCCCGCCGAGACATGGGCGCATGGATAATATTTTCCGGAAATTTGATAAATGTCTGTTAGGTGCCCTGTATTTTATAGGATTAAAAAATTATAGAGTAAATTATTGATAAATTCTCAGAGGCTTACGATAACGAAATATGTTTATATATATAATACACGGAAATTAACAATATTTTCTAAATTAATGCTATACATACAATGTACATATAATGTATGGTTCATTTATCTTTATTGTTTAGTAGTACATCATCAAATAAAATTATGTCATATCTTCAAGTAATATATTCTCGTAACATGCTACATATTTTTGTACAGTTTGAAAATTTATGGCTTACCTATTGATTACCTATTTTCTTTATTTTTTTAGAAAATACTACAAATACATCCTGACAAAAAACTTTGAGGCTTTAAGCACCCGTGGAGGTGGCAATCAAGTTTCTCTGATTAACATCATGATGGATTTAAAAAAGTGCTGTAATCATCCATACCTGTTTCCATCGGCTTCTGAGGAAGCCCCAAAACTGCGAAATGGGGCCTACGAGGGGAGTACGCTGACAAAGGCGTGTGGCAAGCTGGAACTATTGACTAAGATGCTAAGCCAACTAAAGCCCGACAATCATCGTGTTCTTATTTTCTCTCAGGTTAGTTTGTTGTTTAGTATTTGTGTAGTCATTGCTACATTTATCGCGATACATGAAGTAAAGCCAATCCAAAATTATAGTTGTGATAGCTGACATAAAATGCATACCGCAGGGACTACTATAAGATAACTTAAAGTATTCCCTGGCATACCGATTATTAAACATGATGTTAAACGAAGAATATTAATAATGAAAAGTCAATAGAGGAGGTGGAATTCTTCTGTTCGTGTGTCGAAATGTGCCATATGTGACAAAACTGAAATATTACATTTTAATGAATTTTATTTAACAATATATTTATTAAAATTGAAGATTTCCTACAAATATGGAATTTTTAAGTATTGCAGCATTTTGTGCTCTAAAGGTTTCATGAAAATATTCTAAAATTTCGTGATTAGGCAATAAAGGGACATTTTAGTTATACTTTATAAATTTACAATGTTTTTCCTTCTAAATATGTATGTAATATGAGTGAAAAACAATGCAGAGTTTCTACAATTATTGAAAATCCCCATAAAACATGGTCATATAGAAATGATCATCATTGAAGATCACAATGATTCTCAATCTGGACATGTTTTCGACATCAGGGGCAAACTACTTAACGAGTTTTCAATTATGCTTAACTCTATTTTTTCATTGTTGATTTGTTCAGTTTATGGCTACGGAGAGGTGCAACTATTAATAAATAATTGTTGATCCTTAATCTGGGTGGATGAGCTAACCTTAAAATAAAGTAAATGTAATTTTGTCTAAAATTCCTGATTTTTTAAATTAATGTCACAAAAAATTATTGAAATTTATCTAGGAAAATCTTTTAGATTTATATTGAAAATTAACGATATATATTATATACATATAAATGAAACATCTATATATTAAATTGACTAATTAAAATTGATAAAAGAAAGAAATTACTAATTATTCTCATCGAAGCATTATTTACTGCTGTGTATATTTTAATTAGAATTTTTGTATTGTATTATATTTTACTAATTTCGCTATTTAAAATAGAGAAATGAAAAGAAATAGAAAAACTACTCATTTCTTTAAATAGAAATCTAGTATGTTGTTAATTTAAAAATAAAAATTATTTTTTATTTTTTATTTTTATATATTTAACTATAAAATTGAGAAATTTATGTTTATATGATTAATTATAATATGTCAAAATGATTAACTGTTTCATAATATTAATATGTCATGTCATGTGTGCGTTCCTGTAATTATAAAAAAGAGATATTAAGAAAACTATATGTTAAAATATGAACTTAGATCAAATTGATAATAATATAAATATGCCACAAATGGCGATTATTTCAGACTGATTTGTTCTATTATAAATAAAATTAAAGATAATCAGTCAATTTATTATCGGTTTATACTTGTTTCTTGAAGATACCTCTATTTTTTGGCTTATGCTTGATTACTAAGCCAATATAATAAATATGATACAAGAAGCCCACCATAACGTGTTAGATTTCTAGGAATGTTTCATTGAGGTTTTGTATTTATTATTTCAGTAAATAAGATGGAATTCAATAAATAGAATGTTCAATAAATAATCAATATATACTTGGATATAGGCACACACTTCTCAAATCATGCTTGTCAGGGAGAATTCGACAATTCATTGTAACACAAAACACATTTTACATCTATAACAAACGAAATTCTTATGAAAATAAAACTAATAACTAAAACAGGACGGTTGGTTTAGAAAAGAGTTTATTTTATTTTAAAAAATCGGATACGACAGCAACATCAGCTCTTTTGTAGCGACATGTGAAATCTAGTTTGTATATCTTGCTAATCACGACATGATATAAATAGGGATTGGAATAAATAATGTTTCCTTGCTGCAGGAAAGTCAAGAAAAGGTCAGAATTATTTTAAATTCAATTCCTGAAAAATAGAAAAAACTGTTAAAATCCCTCTGTCTGTCTGTAATATTTATAATTTTAATATTTAATGATAAAATTATAGTTTCCTATTTATCTAATCTTCTGTATATTTGACGGGGAATTTTTTTGTGTGAATAAATTTATATACATAGTAATTTATATACATCAATGTTGACTGACGTAGTAGATAATAACGTAGAGACTTGTAACATGTATATTATATTTTAGATGGAATTATGTATTATGCGCCCAACAACAGAAGGCTTAAATATTCCCTCAATTCTCTAGGTATAGAAATGAAAACATGATATGACAATTTTATTCAAATAATTGTATACTCATGACATTGATAACATTTACTATTTTTAAGGGTGTCTAATTAATGTCGGTGTTGATAGTAAATTTGTAACATGTTTTCCAGTGCAGTGTTATACCCTTCGGGTTTTCCACTAAATGCTATTTATATGTATTATGTTTACAACTTCCTCATTATAAGATCAAGCTTTAAATACAATATCATGGCGTCATGGCGAGATCTCAAAACATTCAAAATACTTTTATTCCCATGTCTACTTACAGATGACGAGAATGCTGGATATCTTAGAAGACTTCTTGGAATATCTCGGTTACAAGTTTGAGCGTATCGATGGTGCTGTTACCGGACAAATGCGCCAGGACGCTATTGATCGCTTTAATTCTCCGGAGTCACCGTCCTTTGTTTTCCTGCTCTCCACTCGAGCGGGTGGTTTAGGTATCAATCTTGCCACCGCTGACACTGTCATCATCTATGATTCTGATTGGAACCCGCACAATGACATTCAGGCGTTTTCACGAGCACATCGAATTGGTCAGGCTAACAAGGTGATTTCTTTGTTTATTATATTTTATTCTGTATTTTCTTTGGAGGAGGTCTTTTGTAGTCTGCAATGGCAATAGCAAAGAAGCTTTACTTACTTTTTATCGTTTTTTAGTTATGCATAAAATAATATCAATAAAAGATGTATTGACAGGATAATTATTAAGTGTTTTTAAACTGAGACGTCCGCCCGTTGTTTATTATTATTTAAAAAGTGAGTGTTGATTTATTTAATTATTATTTACATTAGTAATAATTTACGGTCTTTTTTCTCCAACTTAATTTTCTATTGTATTATGCTAGGTAATGATATACCGTTTTGTGACTCGCACAACGGTGGAAGAACGTGTCACTCAAGTAGCAAAAAAGAAGATGATGTTGACCCATCTAGTTGTACGAACGGGATTAGGTGGCAAAGGAAGCGGTCAAATGTCTAAGAAGGAACTCGATGATATCCTCAGATTTGGTACTGAAGATCTTTTCAAGGAAGACGAAAAAGTGGATAAAGGTGGGTCAACAATGGCTTAACTGGTATTTAGAATGCATAAAAGGTATTGCATACTTATTCAAAAAATGAAAATATTTCTTGTTCATTAAAAAAAACTCAGAACAATGCATGCATACGTAGAATTCAATTGTTCAAAATCTCTGTTAATTTACAACTTATATAGCAATATATGTATATTATATAAAATCATACAGTAATCTGTTGAATTTTGCTTGTGGGAATAATATTTAACATTATACTAATTAAATTAATTCAACTTAAATATAATTTAATAATACGTTAAGTATTATTTCCATCCATTCAAAGCTAGATGATTATTATACAAATTACAATAAAATAAATATTGGCATTTTAAAATATTCACTTCCAATAGTGTTTTACAAAACTGCACAAAACTATTTTTGTAGTACCTATAAACCAAAACAATATTTATTGTCAAAACTTCTCAATATTGAACTAAACACAGTACAAACAATGATCATGTTTTTGCTACTAAAGTACAACTATCTGGTGGTTGCGCAGTAAAACCTGACGCTATTATATAAATGTCAAGGTGTTGAACTTTAAAAAATGTTGTTTTGGTAACAAAATAATTAAAAAATTAATTAGAATTTTTAATTAACCAAAAAAAGAAACAATGGTATACATTATATCTATGTTATATTATTCATGCTAACTACTGATAACGGCTTTTCTTCATAAACCCTTTAATAGTTGATTGAGAAATTAATGAAGCAAACTAGTTACACACGATATTAATTAAAGTAGCTGATATTTATTATACTCGTTGTTCGGCAGACAACATAGCTACATAATGTGTATTAATATTTATGTGGTTAAACAATATTAATATGTAATTATAGTGATTAAGTCATTTGTTTTTAAGTTCTTAAATTTTATAGTAGAAATTGTATTTGTTTTATTTACCATTAATGAAATAAGTTTAATTAATGAAACTCTATTGCGGAGTTAAATTTTAACACAATGAATGAGTTATCACCTGTACAGGTTATACATGGAAAGAGTTATTTATAACAGTTAAAACTAATTAAAATGAGAAATATATTAAATACATATTTCCATCACATATATTTTAAATGCTTTTTAAAGGATTTCTCGATTTCTGTCCTTCATCACAGAATAACGATGTTCTATTATAATTTAAAATAAGTAACTATACATTTCTTCGTAGAGCTGAATGCAAATATTATGTTTTGGAATATTTAGAAGAATATTTTATTTATTATTATTGAAATTGTAATTTGTAGACTAAAATTAATGGTTTATTGTATAATTAGGGTGATAGTTTCAGATCGGTTTGATATACTGATAACTGTTCAGTATTTATAATAATCGTATTAATAAAAAAAATTCTATTAATTTAAATATTGATTTTTTTAAAAGTTATTTAACAACAAATAATGAAAATAAAATTAATTACCTAGCCTATAAGTATTATGTTTATTTAGAATTAAACGGTAAAAATTCTGTAACTTCATAAAAAAATAGCCTAAATTAATCAATCGATTTTTTTTGGATTAAATTGGAGAGTATATTATACTTGAACAATATATTCAGTACAAGATATTTGAGTATAATTAATATAAAAATCATGAAAACATTTTCTATTGCTGGACTTTCATTGCAGAAAATGGTGACGAAAACTGTATTGTGTACGATGACCAGGCAGTCGCTCGCCTTCTTGACCGCTCGCAGATGAGCATGGAGGAGAAGGCCATCGAAATGAACGATTATCTCAGCTCCTTCAAAGTGGCCCACTACGCTGTCACCGAGTTGCCAGTTGAGGAGGAAGAAGAGTCCGAGGATGAGGATGATGTTGATAGAGAGGTGAGCAGCCGAATTTAGTTCATTTATTTGCCAATTGGCGCATCTGATTTCAACATGTCTTTTAGTCTAACTAATACCGAAAGTCGAGATTTGTTTTTGTTAAATCATTATTGTGTTGTTGAATGTTCAATGTTGCCATTCATGTGTTTCTTAACAGTGTGCTATTTTTTTACCTGTTAGTTCTATGTTTTTCTAATTAATATATATATAAAACAGATTTCTGAGAAAGCAGAAGATCAATCAAGACGTGCAGGAATAAAAAAATACCATAAATAAAGATAGCAATTAGCACATCTTATGAGTAGATTATATTACAAAAAACAACTAAAAACCTAGAAGCCAGAGCAGCTGTTTACAAAACAATAGAATAACTTAGAGCATCACAATATGTAAAAAAGAAACAAAGCTGTTGCTGAAACAAACCTGTCAAGTGTCTACAAAGATAACATAGATAAAGGTAATTATGAGCGAATAAATTTAATTTGTATTTACAAATTTTAACTAATAAATTCTACAATATCCATATCAATGCGTAATATACTGATGTAGAAATACTATTTAATTATATTCAAATTTGTACATCAACAACTATACATAATATAATTTTTATGTACTTAAAAGGGAATCTATGGAATAGACTATTTACAAACTATCTAAGGATATAGTATCATTAAACACGAATCTGTTAATCAAAGGCTTTCAGTTTTGCTAAAAATTCCAAAGAATAAGTGATTCTTTATTAACAGTGACAATAAAATTACATGATTATACTGTGTCATATTATTCATTATTATGTTCACACCTATTATATAATATATATTGGTATGGATTGATTCCTGTGGCAGCACTGAGTATTCACATTTTATAAATAATAATATCCATTATTTAAAAGGTTAATTCCAATCTTAAAAGTCGACCTGTATCTGTATAGGTAAATCAGGTGTGCTAATTGTTAATATGTTAATTACAAAATATAATTGTGTCAGTAGTTGGCTTATTGATTAACTTATTGTTGTATATTATTGGTATTTACTCGTCCTCGTTATCCTCTGATCAGATCATCAAACAGGAGCTAGACCCCGCTGACCCTACCTACTGGGAGAAGCTGTTGCGTCACCATTACGAGCAGGACCAGGAGAATTTGTCGCGCACTCTGGGAAAAGGAAAGCGGATCAGGAAACAGGTCAACTATTCGGCCGCTCAAGAGGACGATGACGACTGGAATGAGGCCATGAGTGATCAGGACAGCGAGTTCTCGAAGGTTATTATACGATACTATCTTACCAGAACTCTCTGGAGTATCTCGTGTTTTGTTAATTGTTTGTGTCATTCTCATCCTAGTTTCTACTTCAATCATATACATGCTTACTTTGAAGCAGACAGTTGCTTTTCTGGGACAGCTAACTAACTGTATTGAAGCTATGTTACGGCATGACGTATATTTAATTAACAAGATGTTTTTTGTCTAGACTTAAAACAATTATTGAAGACTGTTGCCTTTGTGAGTTAGCTAACCATATTAAAGCTAAATACTAAAACGAGATATTCTTAGTTAAAAAACTGGTATAATATGCACCCGAAAAACACAATATGGTTTTTCAATGAAATATTCTATACAAAAAAAACATTGCCATGTTTTAAAATATGCTTTCTACTTTTTCGCGAACTGCCGTACGATCTTTCCTAAACGTTTAGTGTTACAACAGTTCGTGAAAAAGTAGATAGTTTATTATAAAGCTTAACATTGTATTATAACTCAATTTTAAAAATTTCAACATAGAAAAGTTCGAAAGATGATTATCGATTTAGCAATATATTAAATTAGAGTACAGGGTTACGTTTGTTCGATTTCGAAATTGCTTTTGTTCTACCCGATATATTTAATCACTTTTTTGCGCGGCGTGTGGTAAGGCTAACAATGTCATGAGTTGTATTGTAATTAAGATGTAAAAGAGAAGTATGCCTACGTAAGGAGGCTATTGTTTACCAGTTTATTGGATGGGAACCTATACCATACTTTAACATTGGACTGTATGTTTAGACTGCTCCGGACGAAGATGATGAAGAAGACGACGAGAGTCGAGGGGAGCCTCCTGTTGGAGGTCGACGGTCACGACGAGAACGAGAGGGTAAGATGCCGGCACTTCTCTCCAGGGTTAATGGACAGCTCGAGGTGTTTGGATTCAATGCACGACAGAGGAAGTCTTTTCACAATGCAATCATGCGGTGAGGCACACACAACCAATACGTTATAATAATATATGAATAGTTCAGTTTGTTAGAACATACGTACTACTGTATCATATAATTATATAAATGTATAACTATACCAAAAGAGAGCTCTATATAAAATTAACCTCCGCTGACATTATGAAAATATAGCTATTCAAATAAATAATTATCTGTAAATAAATAATAAACCAGTAATGCGATTTATAATTATTTCTTTTTCATTTAATTTTCTATATTTAGAAAATCTCTAAAATATGTTAAACATGATTTGATTTCTTATAATTTTGCTAGTTTTCATTAATCTGAAGTCTTTCTAATTGATTGATAAACACAGTTTGTAGCACATTAAGTTTGGTGAATAAAAAGAAATCATTTGATTACTTATAAATAAGGCTTAAAGTAGGGATAAGCTGTACGCCTATTTGTTTGTAATTATGTTTTCTAAGAATACATTGAAAATATGTATATCTGCAAATGTAATTATCTCTTTAGTGATTGTTTTGCTATGTATTATTTAACCTTACCATTTTTATTATTGTATCACATTTGCAGTATTCTAAATGGAAATAAAAGTAATTAAAATATGGCGAAATGAACACTTAATTAAAATATATCATTAAAATAAACTATATCTACTAGGTCTTCTTGTTTATATTAAAAATGTCTGCTTTTAATAAAAAATATCTAAAACTGTTAAACAATATTTTTGTTTTATAATTATTATTTTGCAATATTCAAATTTAATTTTTTGTCTATCAGATTAATACTGATAAATGCAGCTCATAACACATTGATATTGCACAGTATGAAAGGATTGCCACTGAGTCGTGAATATACTTGAATTTTAGAGTTTTAAATTTAAGTTCTGGAATATGGTTGAATTTTATGAAATGCTCTCTTGAAAATTACATTTTGATTAATTTATTTTCAATACGGACTATATTTAAAGTGGCAATTAATATTATAATATTAAAAATTAGAAACCGATTTCTGAGTTCTAGGTAAAGAAATTTTCAAAATTAAACCAACAAATCACAAGCCCTTTGCTGCTATACGCGAATTCACAAATGATCATCTATGCCTTGCTAAACGAAGCTAGAAATATGTGCCGAGGTTAATCCACTAATAACGAAATTTCAATCTGATGATCCAATGTTAACTTTTCTTGCCACTGACATTGAGAAAATGACAACATTCCTTATGAATAAAATCATAAATCCTAAATAATTGGACACTGTTAAACTTCAATCGTATTACGAGGCATTAAGACATTACTGGAAACAAGATTCAGATATAGTCTGGGTTATCTCGTTACTTCTAATCAGATTAAAGTTAAGAAACTGTACTTAATTTTACGACAATAGTTAAGCTTCATTGAGGATCCTTCCATATTGCCGGACATTCGTAATGTAGCTGTGGTCTTGATGGATAGTGACACGAAATTAAACAGGATGTTGATGTATTATTCTTCAATTCTGTCATCCCCTTGGGAGGTAATCCAAAAACTTCTAATTCTCAGCCATGGCCAACAAAGCGCCGAAAAGGTTTTGCTATTAATAAATACATATTTAAATACAACTTGGTACCAGAAAATCTGGAATCTAGGCACATTGTAAAATACTATATTTTGTTTGCTGTGGGAGGTGTTGAGAATGCTCATATCTTGAAGAGCAGAAATTGAATAAGAATTAAATAAGGCACAAAAGAAAAAACTTGATGAAGACAACATTAGTTCATTGAAAAAACGTCAGAAAAATTTACAACTAGACATTAAAAATATTGAAAAAAATGCTTTCCTATTATCAGAAATGGCTTGTAACACCAATAACTCAGCTAGCTTCAATGAAGCTCATGCTTTAATGTCGAGAGGAACAATTCTCAAAAAATGAGCTAACTTCAGTAATTACTGCTTCTATTAAAGGGTTAGTATTTAATATTAACTAATTACATAAACCATTAATAGTTTTTCAATATAATATTTAGTTTATAGAATGTAATAGTTTATATTTTGTGAACCATTATTTAATTCAATAAATATTATAATAATATGGAACTATATAATCAGTGTAATAGCAAACAATTCAAATAATACAATACTTTGTTTATATTATGTTAAATTAAAAATATATTTTCGTTAAATTAATTTATACATATTATTTAGTAATTTACTAATTTACACTGGTTATTTAATTTATTGTAGTCTCTTGCCATATATAAACATTTTAAAACATAATACATGAACTACATGCATTGGTTAACTATTGTTTTTTAACCCTTCCTTCTTTCTTAACCCTTCCTTCCTTCTTAACCCTTCCTTCCTTCTTAACCCTTCCTTCCTGCTTCCTTTTTTTTGTTCTTTTTCTCACAATTTTTTAAAATTTGTATTACAAAGGATTACAAAAAAACTTAATTTTTTTTACTTTACCGACTGACAAATGCTGTATTAACCTCAGTTTTATTAACTGTACTGAAGCGGTAGTAACTACACTGTATTAACGTAGTATTTACTGTTCTAATAACATTTTATTAACGTATAAACGTGGTATTTACTGTTCTATTGACATTATATTAACGTGGTATTATCTGTTATAATTACGTTATATTAACGTGTTATTAACTATATTGTTTCAGATACGGCCTCCCTCCCGCCGACCTCTCCAACTCCCAGTGGAACGTGCGCGACCTGAAGGGCAAGCCTGAGCGTGTCTTCCGCGCCTACGTTAACCTCTTTATGCGCCACCTCTGCGAACCGGACTCGGACAACCTGGAGACCTTCAGTGACGGCGTGCCCCGCGAGGGTCTCTCTCGCCAGCATGTGCTTACCCGCATCGGGATCATGTCCTTGGTAAAGAAGAAGGTACAGGAGTTTGATAAGATCAACGGCGTCTACAGCATGCCGGAAATGGCACCACCCGCCGATCCCGAGGACGCCCTCACCGAGGCGCAAAGGGAGGGGGAGGAGGAGGTGAACGGCGGCAAGACGGAGGAGGGCGGGGACGCGGACCGGACTGATGACGCTAGCAAAGAGAGTGATCGCACTGTGGAGATGAAGGACCTGTCCATCTGTGACGTCACTGCCAGTTCAATTGACAACGGGGGTGATATTCTAGCGGATGAGTCTATACCAGAGGCTGCAGACTCGCTGCCGCCTGCAGAACAAGAGGTTCCTCTGGCGGAATGTGTACGTTGTCCTGCTATTTTCCATTATCTGAATTATTCTTAATTTTGTTCTAACATTGGTATTTTAAATGTTCCCTCGCTACTTGGTTATTTTCTTTGAGGACTTCAGTTCTGGAATTTAAGATTTGACTTTCAAGTACCTGGAAACTAATTTATATTAGTAAATTCATTTAAAATCTTAGCTCATACAATATAATAAAGTATGATCATTTTTACTAATTCTAACATAATATTAATGTTATACCGATTATTTATGATATATTTTTAAATTTGTTTTAGAAAACTGACGATTCCGACAATGTTGAAAAGAAACCATTGAAGGAGGAGAAATGCTCTTTGAAAGATGATAACGAAATAAAATCTTCAACTGATGTAACAAAAAATGAAGAAAAGCCATCGACTGATGACGACCCGATTAAATCCAAAACAGAGGAAGAACAAATTGAAAAGATGGATGAAGACGAACCTGTTGTGGCGGATAAAACGGAAAAATCTTCTTGTGAAGATAAAATGTCACTTGAAGTTAGTAAACCAGAGGAGGATACCGATTCAGTTAAGCCGGATGAAGCAACCGAAGCCGTAGCTGAACCAACCAAGGAAGAGAAGGGAGAGAGTGCCAGTGACACAAAGCCAGATTACCCGGAGAAGATGGAGGTGGATGAGAAGTCTGCAGCTAAAGAGGAAGAGCCTGTCAATGACCATGCCGGTAGAGAGTTCATGTTCAATATTGCTGATGGCGGATTCACTGAGTTGCACACGATTTGGCTTAATGAACAGCGCGCTCTTAGTCAGGGAAAAGAGCATGAGATATGGCACCGACGCCACGATTACTGGTTGTTGGCGGGTGTTGTACTGCACGGATATGGCCGATGGCAGGTTAGCTTACGTTTGATTTTATCTCATACATTGTTAAATTTTGAATATTTCAAAAAGACAGCTTGAGAAAAACATAAAC
This sequence comes from Coelogynopora nodosa, assembly GCA_034780555.1. NCBI lineage: Eukaryota > Metazoa > Platyhelminthes > Proseriata > Coelogynoporidae > Coelogynopora > Coelogynopora nodosa. The sequence continues at coordinate 2,615 of JAUZND010091992.1, read as the reverse complement.
ATGTCGCTTTTTGTCTGTATTTTCTTTCAATAGACTCAGTTTGGTTCAATCAGTTCCAGATTTAGTAATCTAGTTTTATTGCTCTGTAAATTTCGGAAATAGTTTTCTGTGAGGGATAGAAGGAAGTTTTGCTAAATCATCACATGTCTTATAAAAGCTAACATAAAAAAACTTTATCAAAACTTAAATGTGAACAGGTCTAAGGTAGTTGACATGATTATTCCACCTGAATTGTTGATATTAGTGAAATAAATTAGTGAAATTGTTGATATTTAAATCTAATTTTATACTTGCGTAACATATAAAGTATGTAGCCTATTTGATTTGTTTACTATATTGTCACATAATTTTCTAAATATTGTATGTAATAACATAATATAATAATATGTATTGTAACCTTGAAATTCCATTATGCATGTATTCATAATTACTTTCTAATTTTCTTATTCATGTAAACACAATAACGTGATCTAATTTGCAAAGCTTCTGTATAAAATGTAAAATATTTTAATGACTTGATCATTATTATCAAATTCATTTGATATTTATTATTTATTGTACACACTAATAATCAAACCTAAACTATAAATACAGACTTATAATGCAAAATCCATTATTGAATTGCTACCACATCATAGATTAGATTAATGAAAAAAATATAAGTGATGTTGTTTTAATGTATACCGGCCTATTTACCCTTATTATTAGTTAATTTAAATAATTTGTGAAATTATAACTATGGCGAAATCATTTTGAAAATGTTATTAAAAAAATTATTTAATTGGATTGTAGTACTGCTACAAATGTTTTTATAACAGTTTTTGTGTTTTTATTTCATATTAAATCATTGAACCATTTACAATTTCTACTGATTTGGTAAATGTTTGAAGTAAAAATGGAATGAATATAAGACTGAATATATTTTAACTTGAAAATTTTTTACTAAAAAGTGGAGCGATTACATTTCTCAAATTTCTGACATGTTATATCCTACATGACAGTTACTAACAGAAAATAATAAACAACATATCTGTAGTGCTAGCAAACTAATAGTAAGTTGGACAGAGGCTGTAACAGCTTTATCTACTTCAAACTTCACTATTTACAAACAAACTTTCAATGTCCACTATTATTTGGAAAACCCCTAAATATTGAAATTAAAAAAGGTCTGTAAAATGCTTTTGTAATACTTTCAATTACTTCAAATTCCTTAAAATTTTTTAATATAATTTTTTTTATAGTTTATAAATTTGGTTTATATTGATTTTATTAAACTAACATGTTGAAGTGGATTTATATTGATTTATAAATCCATTATAATAGTAAGGTGAAATTTTTTGTCTATTTAATAAGTTACTTTTTTTAGTTTAACTAAACGTAATTCAACACAAATTTAGCTAACATTTAACTCATTTAATTATTTTTATAAAATAATTGTACATCTCGTAGTCTTATTGATGATGTATTTGATTTTCTCGATCGATAGGATATCCAAAATGACCTTCGCTTCTGCGTAGTGAACGAACCCTTCAAGGCTGAGCTCAACAAGCCAAACTACCTCGAGATAAAGAACCGATTTCTTGCCCGTCGATTTAAGCTGCTTGAACAGGCGCTGATTATCGAGGAACAGTTGCGGAGAGCCGCCTATCTCAACCTGAACTTCACTCCCAATGATCCAGTGCAGAACCTGAACCGCCGATTTGCAGAACTAGAGTGTCTGGCCAGCACACAACAACAAATCTTCAATGAATGTCAACAGGGGAATAAGCCTGTTGTCGTCATTCTTCACAGAAGTAGGTCTTCTTCTAGGCTCGATTCGATTGTTACCAATACTAATGTTTAATTATTGCTAATTAATTCAATATTAATTAATCCGGATTAATTAATTTGTTAATTCAATTAACAAATCCGGAATTAATTGAGAAGAATATTAATGATAAAAGTAGTTTTCCGCTTAAGGGGATATATACAAGAAAATTACAATAAATTCAAAATTTTTTTTTTGGAAATTAATACTTAAATATGTATAGAATAAGTTGGCCGAGTGATTTACATATATTTAAAGCCTTTATATCTGAAATATCAATTTAAAAATAGGATGTGTGAGAAAAAAACACAGAAAAAATCACTAAAAATATGAAAATTTCACATATACTATATAACAGTTTTATAAGAGTAATCATTTTAGATGTCAATTGTTTAAATACACTAAATTAAACATTGCCTTATCAACAAAGAAAGTTAATATATTTGTTCAAGATAAACAAATTGACTGGATATTTTGGGAATGCCATTCGAAAAAATACTGAAAGTGTTGATGATATGAAATCAGCAATCTATTCTACACTACTTCACTGTTCATCAATAGATGCCAACCCTCAACATTCCAAATGCCCAAAAGGTGAAACTTCTTGGTGCTTCTATAACAGGGCTACCATATCTGAAAGCAAAGTGCCAGAATCACATACTAAAAAATCTCATACATTCATCTCAGATAATGTATTCAAAAAAATAATGCCAATTTATCAAAGGCTTGCATCAACTGATTTACTTTCTAGATGTGTGAACTCAGGAACACAAAATGCGAATGAGTCATTTCATAATTGTTTGTGGGC
>JAUZND010091991.1:0-14870 GCA_034780555.1 Coelogynopora nodosa | reverse complement strand
GACCTTGACCTTGTTTAAATCGGCCAATAGGAAGCCATAGCAACCAAAAAACAAATACTCGATTCTGATTGGCTGAAAAAATTCCAAAAATAGTGATGACTCATTTATATTTTTAGATTTAGTTTCGGTTTCAGTTTCGTGGGGGTGACGTGAGAATCTACCTTCCTTACTACTATCCGTCGTTGACTGGATTAAAATGTATGGTCTGTAGACTAAAGGGGGGTGTACCTTCCCCCACTTAAAATAAGGTTTTTCCACATGTGCAATAATCCTGAAATTTGTAACAAATATTACAGAATTCAATTGTAAATAATCAGGACTATTTCTTGCATCATATAAAAAGCAAACTTACTTTTGTAGCGTCTAAAATCAATTACGCCGCCAATCAATTTATTACTTCACCATTATTTGCAATAGTTTGAAACCTTCATTCATTCAGAACTTCCAGTTATCAATATATACTATAGTAGAATACAATGCTCCACTATAAGTAGGAACAATTTATAATTAATTTTAAAAGTTTAAAACTTCTCCAATATAGTGACCATACTGTTACTTATATGTAAATGTTACTCTTTGAGTAGTTTTATAAGAACATTTGCACCCTGCAGTAATAAGAATTGACAATAAATTTTCTTATTTTACAATTCCGATGTTATTACATAAGAGTAAATTAAAATAATTACATGAATAACAATAATAATAGTTATAAATTAAAATAATTTAGAGAAAAGAAACAACATTTAAAATAATTAAAAAGATCAAGCTGTAATTTATACATAATAAATATAATCAAATGTTATTGTCTAGACAATATTTTTGGAATAATGAATAAAACACTAAATATTAATTTTATCATGATTAAGGAAATAATAAATTTAGAAAATTATTTTTTATTAAATAAAAAGCAATAACATTGATTGCTTAATACCAATATCTCAATTTTTGTAAGATCATTTGAAAATTAACCCTATAATTTTTTATTAATTGTAAAAAGCGAAAAATAACTCTATAAAAGCTTAAAAAATTGATCATTTACATCATGATGCGAAAGAGTCACATTAATTATATTACTAACTAAAAGATCCGCGAGAATTTTTTAAAATTAAGTTCAACCTCTTGTCAATGGCTTTCTTTGGTATTGAGTAATTTTGAAAAATATGCTATAGATGAACCGTGAGTCTACGAATTGTTAGGAAATGTGCATGTTGTACTAACACTCACGAAGAAATTATTATTTTTAATGCGCGTGGTTATATTAATTTCGGGAAAAGTTGTATGAAACACATTGTAAAAAATCCAATGAAAGAAAAGGTCTGAAAATATCTAATTTAATTAGAATGAAAAAATGTCACACAAACGAATGGGTTGTTGTTCAATTTCTTTTTCTAAATAACTATCTGAAAATATATATTGTTATTAACAATATTTAAAGAATATATTCAAATAAGAAAATTAACTCGAATAGTGTAGAAAATAAGGCAAACACAATCAGAGCAATCAAGCAACTAAATTCAATCGGATATTTCTTCAATCAATCTGTCTTATGGTGATCATGGTATGTTGTAGACGATGTTTTCTAAGATATGCTTGCCTCATTAAATGGTTCATAGAATGCCTCATAGAAAAGTTAACCGAGGACGACGATTACAAGCGATAAACACATACAAAGCAATCGAGTTGTAATTAATTTTAGTTCAATGGTTGAATGACTGGTTCGAATGTGATTCGAACTCAAGTGAAGCTGTGGATTGCATCGAGCAAGAGAATTATTTATTTGAAAGAACGGTTACAATCCCATTATCAAAATGTAATTGTTGTAAAATATTGAAAAACCATCTAGAAACGTTAAATATATTACGTCTTCATGCATTAATTATATAACCATATTATATTATACAACCAGATCAAAACGGCGAAATCTATTTCCCGAAAATTAACTTAAATGAAGTGTTGTGTTAATAATTAGACTAAAGGCAATCAATCCTACGGCATCAATAAGTGCGAAGATATTCACAGTTTCGGCTTCGAATAACTCTTATTTATTACTCCTTTTATTTTCATAAATGTAAATGATCTCTAAAAACTTGATTTATTGATAATTAAATAAAAAGATTTTTATTATCATAGTATCAATTTAATTATATTATTCTACTAACTATGTATAAATCAGCACTTATTTTTATGTATCCAAATTAATGCTTTTTTCCAAAATCGTTACACGTATTGCTTTATATATATTTATTTATATATATATATATATATAGTATATATTAATTTTTGTATTAAAGCAAAAATACTTCATCCGAAAATACAAAAAAGTTAACATCCTTTTACATACGTTTTTTATATATTATACACTAAACCTAGCCGAAACACTCATTGTAATTTAAATAATCCTCACATTTACAAACAATGTTATACTACATAAGAATGGAGTTATACTTAGACTAACCATTTCGCAGGATACAATATTTATATTATTTATATTCTATGTATTCTGGTAAATATGTTAATAACACGAAAAGTAAAAAGAGAAATTTCCTTTTGATAAATCATGTTTTTGCATATGTTTCTTTAGCTCAAGAAAAAACGATAAACAAGCATCAAAATAATTTAATGGAAATAGAAAAATTATTTTATGAGCCTGAAATGATATGTAATATTGTTCAAAAAAATTCAGTCGGCTTCATATTTTATTCGGAATTAGTGATAGAAATTTTAATATTACGGTTATTTTCAGAAAGGTTAAGCATTTAAATATATATCATTAACAATTATTATATAAAACACCTATTGCAAATGAAAATTATTTTTATATATTTTAAATATAATATGTTAAATTATATTTATAAATATTTATATTTAAAAATCTTATATCTAAATGTAAAAACCGTCCATTATAGTAAAAACGAAAACTTGGTTTTACTGTTAAAATGTATGCATATAAAATACAAAAATGTAATTTCTTTAACGTAGAAAAACTTGTAGTGATTTACAGTATATATATAAGAGGTAACACCTTTTTTTTACATTTTGTATTATTCATTCGGGAATTATATTTTACCTTTTTTTATATAATTATAGTTAATATGTAATATTTTATGATATATGTATATTAAAATTATATAATACGATATAAATCTTCTTGTTGAGAAATAGTAAACTGCATATACTACTAATCTAACTGTAGTTTTTGTGAAAATTAAATGTATAGTTAAATTAAATGAAAATTATTGAGAATTAACTACAAAGAAATTAAATACTATGTATATACACTCAAAAAAATTAGTATAAAAATATATACCCTCTTAAGAATTAATAAATGTTAATTTTACTAAGTGAAACTGTTTAATAGTTAAGTAGCTGACTGACTCGTAAACCCTATCTTATTTTTCTGCTTTTGTAATTGGATTATATAAAATCTAAATTTTGTATTATGCAAAGGTGAACTATAATTTTCATACAAATAAATCACGTTATGTTTAATCAAAATTTTAACGTTTATGGGTTGTATAACATTTACTATGGTAAATACCTAATAGAACGGTGTTCTGAGAATATACAATTACGTCACTTCAATAAATGGATATCTACCTATGTAGACTTTTAAATAGTTAACTAACTGACTCAATGTTATCCGATTTCTCTGCGTTTGTAATTGGAATAAATAAAATTTATATTTTGTATTGTAAAAGTGAAAGGATGAAATCTATTTAATTAAACTCTGGTTAAAAGACTGCTATATGATATTAAATTAAACAAATGTATCCTACAAAAAGAGAAATGATATTCATAATTACAATAACATCCAAGGTACAACAAATACATAAGCCGAGAAAAATTTAGTAACCAGTATCCCCCGATTATTGTGAAATTGATTTAAGATAAAAAATCGGATTACCGTGAGGACACACAGGATAATAATGCTATATGGGCATTGCGATCAAACACATATTGCGCTACAAAGATTTTGACATTTGGATCAGATCAAAATGAGAACTTATCTGCCAAAAAAGATTTGAACAAAACATGTACCACATACTTATTTGAAGCTCCTCGTTGGGTTTAATTTTGATTCCAAATGTTTAATAATGAATATGAAGAAGTATTTTATGAGATATTTTATATTTTAATGAATTACTGTTTTTGAAGTGTTATATAATTAATATATAATAATAACATATGCATGAAATATGACTTAAATACCACATATGGTATATACTGCATATTATGTTTACTTGACATGGATTTAAATGTTAAAATGATTTAGAATGTATTTTTTGTAGTTTTATAAGTAATATATATATTTTTATAACATATTAGAGAGTCAGATATCTTATAATAAAGACATACCTCTGAAGTTACAACAAACTTCCCTTTCTCCTTTACTTTTACAATGAGTAATAATTTAGGTCTTGTGGAAGATTTCCTGGCTACCGACAATTTTTTGAATAGGTGATAATAGTTTCTAAGCCATCACATTTATATATTTTTGCTGATCAATGCTCTTTGCCTCTCTTCATTTTTATAATAGTTTTCATAATTCATTCTTGTCAATTCGTAAGCCGGGTTATCGTATGCGTAGTTCTTTAATAGAAATTAAAGTTTTTCTAATTTGTTAATCACGCTCTGATCAACGTTTCTTTCCTTATTTAATAAGCTGAAAAAGTTTGTTTTAACTTTTACTGATGTCATTTTTATATGTAAAGAGAAGCAACGTGACATCTTCGGTGTCGATGCCATGCTTTTTGGACAATGTATAGTTTTTGATTGCACTGAACTGTCATCCACTGACTGTTTAGCTTATAGCTATAGGTGCTAAGTTACATTTATTAACTTATAGCTATATGTGCTAATTCACCTATATGAACTTATAGCTATATGTGCTAAGTCACCTATAAGAACTTATAGTTAGACTTTTATACTGTAATCTTCGATATTCAGTATAACATATTTGTATAGTGGACAACATATAGTGGAAATAGTGGGACTTTCTCTTCCTCTCAAACAGTTCTGGAATCTCGGAGTTATTCTCATCACACAAATTCGCATTTAAAAGTTTGCGTTTTTCCAAGATTTCTAGTTATGTTTCATATATAATAATTTTAGATGTTTTATTTGGTTTTATCTTAGAATCTTCCCCTAGGACAGTGGGTGCAAGGTAAATGTCAATGACATCTCAAAGTCAGATACATAATATGTAAGATTTACATAGCTTAAAGATTAGAAGCTTTTTCGAAAACTATTCGCTCTTTATTCCTTGGTGAGTTAGTGGGCTAAATCTGGGCCAACTCTGGGCCAAATTTAACAAACACAACAATGTTACACAATGAACAATGCAACAAATAAGTAAGGGATTGTAAAAAAATGTATATTAATTGGAGGAAGAAAAAATGTGTGGAGGGAAAAGGTCAACAATTTGAAAAAAGTAAGTAAAACGGGAAAGATAAGGGAAAATATGGCAAAATGGGGGAGAGAAGAGAAAATAAAGGGGGAAAATAAAAGAGAACAAAATTAAGGCAAAAAAAGTGAGACCGAAAGATTCGAAAAAGGAGGAGAAAGAAGGGAACGGGAGATTATAGGAGGTAAAGAAGAATAACTTGGGAAAATTAGGGTCGGGGAAATAAAAAAAACGAGATTGAATTAAATGAAAAACTTGGGGAAGGGCGGATAGGTAAAGAGGGGAAGAAAAGGCGACTGGAGAAAAAGGGGAGGCAAAAAGGGAAAAAAGTTGGAAGGGACAAAGGAAACTGAAGGACAACAATAAAATATGGAAAAAGAAGAAAAAATGATGAAAGGAGAAGGATAAGGAGTAAGACGAAGATAAAACAGAGGGAGAGTAAGAACAAATGCAGAGGTGTTCGGAGTGAAGAAAAAATATTAAAAGGGGAGCATGTAAAACAGTACATAAAATGCTTTTGAAACGGTTTTAAAAAGCAAAGAAAATATGGTCATGGTGCCGCTTGTTTATTGTCATATGATTTCATTTAAATATTATAAATTATACCAAGCAATATAAAAATCATAATTTTTTCATCTTAAATATAAAAAAGGTGTATAATTTTTATAAATTATTGTAATCTACTATATAACTAGTGTAAATGATTATTGCAAGAGTTAGAAAACGATATTAAATAATTTTGAGATTGAACATAACATTAATCGTATAGCAGAAAATACATTTACATTGAAAAACTATGTAGTTTAAATTTATTTTTAAATGATTGCGAAGATCATCACTCACTATCATAATTTTTATTAGTTGGCACCCACCAGGATTTGAACTTACTTTTTCCCACTTCAAATTAGCAGTAGGTATCTCAAACGAATATAGGCTACTTCTCCCTATAGAATCGAATAATTAAAATTGTTAAATACAACTTGAAGAATTCCGATTTTTTAAGTCGGAATAAAATAAGGAAATGTGGATTTTTATCTCAACACAGATTAAGTCATTCAAAATTAATTCAACAATACTTTCGATACCTCAGTATAACCTACGAGGCCAGGAAAAGCGATCTATTTAGCTTGTGTACAATGACTGATAAGTTTAGCAAATGTCTATTGTGAATAGATATGTAAGCTATTCAGAATAGTTTTCTTGACTTTCAAAGTTAATAAACTATCGACATTTCTAGAACGAGTATGCATCTAATTTCCCTAAAAAGATAAATTTTTCAGCACACGACTTAAAAAATTACATAATAATAAATATAAATCTACTGACAGTGTCTGAAAAAAACACTTAGTTAGTACTTTGTTAAATTCTTTACTATATAAAATCACGTATGGTTTTTTAGTGTTTTTCTGAAACTATCAGTAAGTAAGATAAAAGTCATTATATTCTAAACATAATAAATAGCTTTAGAATTATAAGGTTTGCAGTATACATATATAATTGTAATATAGTTCATTAGTAACTCCATTACTATATATTTAGCCTGATGTTTTTATTGACAAATATCACGGAATATATATGCGAAAAATAATCAAGCATGAATTTTGGCACAGATGTAAGAGTCAAACCAAGATTTTGTATAAGGAGCCAACAACAATAATTTCCCTGTCCTCACTTGGCCACCATTTTCAAAATAGCTCCCAAAATGGCTCCCAAAATGGTCCTCAATAAATTGTAAGGGTTCAATAACTCGCGAAGGAAGATATTTAGAGGCTACAAACATAATATCCACATATATAAAAATTTATACACAAATTATGGAAATGTGTTGTTTTCAAAATAATAAAACATCACAATACATGACGTCATCGCAACAAGAATTACAAAAGCATGAAACGCAAAATATATTTAATCCCTTCCCTATAATAACTTGTTTGAACAAAACTGATTTTCATCTTAAACTATACATTTTTTATTGGAATCAAGTGTTCTGTTGTCATTTTACATTTCTGTAAATAATTTAAATAATATTAAATGACTAAACTCCTAGAAATGGAATCCCACTAAAAGTGAAATGTAATTTCCAAGCATATTGCCAGTTTATAATGGTAAACAAAAATATAGTCGCTCCTATAAATAAATATATACAGTGAAGATATATATTACAAACAAATAAAAATGTACAGTTATATTTTTAAACTCCATTTCCACGTTCGTTTTCTCCTTTCACCCTTTAACTGTAATGTTCTGAACATAAATATCATCTTTTGAACTGTACAGTCTATGACGCTAAGTTTGGTATCAGCTCCACTCAAATAAATGTGTTGATTTTTAACGAGGTATTAATTTTATCGGTTTCTGCGAAATAGGTAACTCCTCATATCCAACAACATTGTTTTGACCATAGAAATAGAAATAAAAATAGCTATTCAATTTCTATGGTTTGGACACTTGCCTGAACAACTGTTTCAATATTTATACTTCTATGTATAAAAGCGAAATTCTATCAAATATTTGCTGAACTAATAAATATAACAAAAAAAAATTAATCACAAAATACACATTGTTTGCACAAATTTTACTTTATTGCTATCATTAATTGTTTGATAATGTTTAAACAAAAGTGATATGTTTGTTTGTAATGTCAAAGATACATAAACAGCAAATTACATATTTTAAAATTTTTATTTATCTTTTGACCTCACAATCCCTGTAATTAAATATATTCAGCTCAATAGTATATTTTTAATTGTGTTTTTGAGTATTTCGCATATTAATATTATTTATATATTTAAATGATTATTATATAATACATGTATTTCGTGAATGAGTGAGTAAATGAATGTAATTTTAGAGAATCGGTTATCATTAAAACTAAAAAATACAAATCATTTAAAAATATTTTTTTTATCGTTTACATAGACATTTTACATGTCCAAATCACATCTTTTTATAAATGATTTGCCGATTTTTTATTTTAATTTAAAATTAAATTTTCTTATCCAAAATTCTTCAAAATATATTAATCATTTTACCACCAACTCTTGCTGTAAATTGTATAAATAAATATATCCAAATATATGTCATTTAATTTAATTATTTTAACCGGTTTTTAAATTGCTTATGAAGAGTTTTATTAATATGGAATTTTAAAAATTACAATGTAAACAATAAAATGCAAAATTTCAAATAATGTCAGTATTTATTTAGTGTCAATAATTAACAATTTCATTAATACATTAATTAAAACGACGTTATGTTTTGGTTTTGTTCATTTCTAAACATATACAGAGCACTCATGTTTGATTTAGATTTTTTGTAAAGATATAGTTAATAATGAGACGATTGCTGTCATATATAAATGAAAGTATAATTTTACTATAACTTTTAATTGAATCTTAATTTTGACACAATATTTCAAACACTATAATGATTTCGTTTATACAAAGCAATGTCGTCTCGTTATGATTGTACTTAGCAGGATACCGTCGCTTCGGTAACAAAACTTCCTTTAATATTCTATATAATGTAGTTGCGAGATTATTCACAAAAATGTTCCGTTCTTAAACATCTTTAATGTTATCTTACTCTTTTTCACCATTTTTTAATTTAACAGTTGATATATAGCTGTACATGTTGTATTTATTATGAAATGCAATTTATTGTGTCATCCTTTCTCCTCGGTCGCTTATCGACGGCGGTGTAATTGTATATTTCCTGTTTTAAAAACTGTGTTTGCCCTTATAATTTTGCTCCATTTAAACTGACAAACAACGACCCGTGACGATTATGTTATATATAAAACATCCTCACCGAGTTTAACCATTTAACTGCAAACGTGGAAGAAAAATATTTACTTAATTAGTAAATATTAGTAAATATTAAAATTTATGAAAAAATTAAAAATCGTTCAATGAGCGAAGCCTGAAATCGATCGGATTGAATTTTCGAAATTAAGCTCTATGAATACTCATTCATACTCTATGAATAATTCTTCAACTTATAGATTTCTAACATAATCAACTTTAGTTTTAATGGGGTTCAATTTTGAAGGGAACATTTATATATCCCTTTTCACATCGATATAGAAACATTTAAATTATCAAGTGTTGAACACAATCTTTCAAAGTGAGAAGTTTGTGGTTTTGCAACAAATATGATTCCGTTGTCGTTGTCGTCCCTTTATAGGTAGCACTACCGTGCCTTGCTTTTACAGTAATACAATCATGCATTAAATATTTTATTGTATCTAATAACACTTATACAGGTACTCGTGACCTGAAACTTGCATTTCTTGGTAATATCCTGAATCCTGAAAAGATATTTGGACACTTCAACATTTGTCATATCTTGGTAAGGAATTGTGGGCATCTTGTTACGATTTTGCAAATAAAATAAAGAGATAAAGATTTTACAAAAATATTTAATATATTCATAATATATCGAGATCATACCAAAAAATTCTAGATTTTTACAGTTGTAACAGATGTTTAATGTTATAAATATAATAACACTAGTAACTGACGAGAAACGAAATTTGCACGAATTATCATTGAAAATCTAACATCAAGATAAGAATGTGAGAAATATTTTTCACCGAAAATATGCGAATATTATTTTAATATCAAAAAAGAATGTGTTTTTCGAGTTTATTCGTGTAAATAATGCAAAATAATACATATGTTATCAAAGAAAAGAAAATGATATTGAATATCTGTTTCAGGATCTGGTAGAATTCGAGATTTCTTTAGTCAATATATTACGCCTTTGAAGTCGCGTATAGAAAAGGGATATAAAAAATAATATACCCCACCGAATGCGATGATATAGTATTAGCTTGGGCATCAACAATAAGTTCATCGTTTTCACATCCAATAGTATTCCCTTCTTTTTCCATTGCATAATCTTCTACAGATATCTTCTTGAACGTTGATATTTGTCATAATTATCATCTTTTACTTGAATGTCCTCAGACACATCAATCAACTCTTCTACATCGCCATCATCATTACTAATATTCTCATCAACACTATATTTAAAAGTTTCGTTAATTTCCACGGTGCATGCAATTCTTCAGTAAAAGGATCATGTTTTGGTCGATCCACAGATCATAAATTTTTAAAATCATAGACTTAATACATGTTTCGATATGTTATGTATACCTAGATAAGAAATATCCATCAGAAAATATAATTTATGAACAAATACCTATTGATCTGACAGGAAGCACTCAGATGAGTGTTGTCTGTCTTTTTGTAGTGAATATACTCAATTGTCAAATAAAGTAACTAACAATGTTTGTAGTATATTTCCATAAATTATTGGATATTGGACAATATTGGACAATTTTGGTCATCTTTAAAATGTTGACATATTGTCAACAGTTGTTCCTTTGTCGTAAAATGTTGTCTATATTCAAATGTATTAAACCAATTAAAATAACATTTTAGTATAAACTAATCACAATATTAAAAATAGTCGCGAAATATTAAAGCAATCCACCATGGAAGCTTCAGAAAATGATATTTAAAGCCCACAAGTTGAAACTTTGTCAATAGACATGTCGCTAAAGGTTAATGATTGCTAGTCAACACATTAATTACTAGGACGTAGGAACAGCGGCGGCAGCCGCGGCCATAGCCGGTCCACTTTTTTCCAGAGAGTATTTTTTGACTGTGTATTTTTCATAGTTATAGCTACATTATGTAACGTAGGTATTATTTGGAAATTGACTGGAAATCAATTGGAAAGTTGCTGCTGTCAAATTCAGGGAACACGGTAATTCAAAGTGCCACAGTGATGCAATGTTAGCGACAGTATCTTTGAAATCTACTCCTGACATAGGTGAAATGCTAAACAGAGAATCTGTTAAGGAAAAGGAGGAACGTCGAAAAATTCTGATCAAAATATTGTCGACTATTAGATATTTCGGACGACAGAGAATTCCACTACGGGGAAATGAAGATGTAAATTAAAACTTTATTCAACTTCTCAAACTTCGAGAAGACGATGACCCCAACATTTTGGAAGTTATAAACAGTAACAAAGATAAATACACATCCCCGCAAATTCAAAACAAAATGATCGGCATATGGCCAAAACTGTATTAAGAGATATTGCATCGGAACTTCAAAAGAACAATTTCTATACATTTATGGTTGATGAAACAACAGATTTTGGAAATATCGAACATGTGGTGATATGTATACGATGGGTATCCTGTGACATGACAGTTCACGAAGAGTTTATTGGACTTCATGAAACACCTAACACGGAATCAACAACCATAACCAATATTATCAAAGATGTACTACTGCGACTTAATTTATCAGTAAATAAGATTCGTGGTCAGTGCTACGATGGAGCCAGCGCCATGAGTGGAGTTCGGTCTGGAGTGGTCAACCAAATTATTAATTTAGAAAAACGAGCTGTCTTATGAAGGAAGCATTGGAAGTCACTCATGAAATTACTAATTGGTCAAAAAGTCTCTGCGAAGAGATTCCCTCTTTAAAAAGTTAAAGAACATTATTTCTCCTGATAGCCCTCCTGCATGGTGTCCGTGTTTTGTGTCCGACTAGATGGACTGTGACTGCAGATTCGTTTAAGAGCATACTTGAAAATTTTGAAACTTTGCAGCGGCTCTGGGAAGAATCGTTGACTTATGTAAAATAATCAGAAATACGTGCGCGAATTAAAGGTGTTTCATCGTACATGCAGACATTTAACTTTTTATATGGCGTAAAGCTGGGACATCTTTTGTTCCGGCACTGTGACAACATAAGCCGGACTTTGCAGACAACAGAAATATGAGAAGCTGAGAGACAAGAAATTGCTTTGATGACAATAAACACGTTGATGTCTCTGAGAACAGATGACAACTTCCAGCTATTTTGGCAACAAGTAAATGTTCTCAAGGAAAACTGTGATATTAACGATGCTGTCTTGTCTCGTAAGCGAAAGAGGCCAACACGTTATGAAGAAGGCAATGCGCCAGCAGAGTTTCACCTGTCAGTGGAGTCAAAATATCGTCAAATTTATTTTGAAGCCATTGATATAATTAAAAACACTATAAAAAATCGATTTGATCAGCCAGGCTACAGAGTGTATGTTAATCTACAAACTTTGCTTCTGAATGCTGCACAAGGTCGAGAATTCCACGAGGAGTTAAAATTCGTCTGCAATTTCTGCAAGTGGTACAGATGTAAAATGTGATCAGCTGAAGATGCAGTTAGAAACTATGCGTTCACACTTAATGTTATCCTCAAACACCTCTGTTACATCAATTACTGAACTCATTACATATATATATACACCATTTATCAAGATAACAGAGAGAACTCTTGTCTGATGTGTGCATTCTTTTTCAACTTCTTCTAGTGATGCCAACCACTAATGCAGTGAGCGAACACTCATTTAGTGCTTTGCGTCATGTTAAGGACTACTTGCGTAGATTAGGAATGAAACATATTGGAGTACAGAGCATCTAGCAGTGGCTTCCACATGCAGCGGCTGAAGCAGGGCTGTCATACAAACACCAAACAAGCCAGGCTTAATCACCTAATGACTTTATATGTCCACAAAGATAGAACTGATAGACTTTCGCTACCATTTATTGCTCAAGAATTTGTTAGAGAATCTGAACACATATTTCAACTGTTCGGAAAGTTTGAGTAAGTCTCAGATTTGATTTTTACGTTTCCATTTATGAATACATGTGTATCTAACTTTTCTACTGTTCTTCTGTTAAACTGTAAATACTATTTTAAGTACCTACATATATCCTATGTATTAGTCAATTTTTAATAGCCTACACATGAACTTTGTTAAATATAAAAATCGTGGACCCTAAACATTTTCGCCATTTTCTACTAATTATAGATTATGGGGCCGCGGCGCTCATAAAAACCGTCCTACGTCCTTGCATATACGTCAATTAAACCGTGACATGTGTGTTCCTCTAATGACAGCGAGATGATGTCAAGTTCAATACAGTATTGATTCATGCATAGAGAAAAGATAACTAACTATGCTATAAATATATTACTATTAACCGATTAATATGTCCGCTTTATCTCGGGGTGAACTTTACAACCAAACAATGGGACTGAGTCAATTCAGTCGATAACACTTTATATGTCACTCGTTGCGCTGGTTAAATGTTTTGTATTTCATCGCCCAACGAATATACTTAAATAAAATTATTTACTAGCACATACAACTATTTACTTTCGATTCAATTGTACCAATAAACAGTATTAAATTATGCAATAAATAATACTTTTCTGATGTTTTTAAATAAAGTTTTTAATTATAATATATAGCCCTGTAATAATTGCAAGTAACAACAAAATAAATATATATATATATACTAGTATTATTGACTTGTACCTAGTAAGTATCATTCATATTATATTGAAGACAAATAAAACTAAATATTATCGATTTTTCTTCGGTGAGCCAATTTCTATTATCCTTAAGTATTTTCTTATCATATTATATATATATATATAGATTATTTTTGAAAACATGTCAAGACAGTATGAGTTATATACAACCTCACTATTCGACAACAACTCTAACGGGACTTGACAGTGAATGCACATGAAGGCGAAACTTGTGTGTTTATAATAATGACATCTAATATATTGGCCGATTTTATATAATAAGATAATCCGGTAACAGCAGTGGTACAAAGTTTGAGTGTCGGAGATACACCCATACATGAGAAGTGGTTGTCGGAGATTATCTGTGGACGATGAGTTATGAGTAACGTGTGGTCGATAATTAATCGATAATGATCAATAGATAATATCCTGATATAGATACTGGATAAAGTACAAATACATATATATAAATATGGCTAATACTTTCAACCAACAATAATATAATATTGTTCCATTTTTTAATAATAATTGGAGCACAATAAAAATTAAGTATAAAAAACTTCTGTAGCAATAATTTAAAATAGAAAAAAATAATTGAAACGTAGTATTCAATTTCTGTCTCGGTGCATTATATAAAATAAAGGACACTTTTAAATACATACTGAAATAAAAGTATTAAAAGTACAGTGCAGGCTTTAATTGCTTGTAACTAGATTGATTTGTAACAAAGAAAGAATTTTAAATGGCATTTTCAATGGTACGAGTATGATATAACAAGTTTCGACTATCCTTTTTCTGGTTTTTATATTAGTTACTAAATAAACTTTGAATTTACTTAAAAAATTACATAAAATTAAACTAGTCTTCTCCATTTTTATGATTATATTTTTGAATATATTGGAATTATATTAACCAATTTCGTTCGGGGTGGCCTGAAAATGAGATAATCAATTGCATTATAGGTATCCATTATTTTTGGTTGAACATTATCGATAGTGCGACAAAGAAATAATAGTATATATTTCGCATTGTCAATAAACATAATGTTTCCATGGGGTGATCGGGGGGGGGGGGGGGGGGGGGGG
>JAUZND010091990.1:0-14870 GCA_034780555.1 Coelogynopora nodosa | reverse complement strand
GATTCATTCTACTATGAATTATTGAACTCAAGGAGTGATCTGCAAAATTTATGGAAACTGATCAAGACTCTTAACTCAGTCATGGACAAGCACAAGTAGAAAGAGGATTTTCTGTAAACAATGAATGCTCGGATGTCAACATGGCTCAGAGGACAATCATAAGCAAACAACTTGTATGTGACCATGTACAATCAATCGGGGGAATAAGCCAACTCTTAATGACCCCTGCTCTGCTCATGTCTGTTAAAAATTCTAGACAGAGGTATTTAGGAATTATTAGATTTCACACATAAAAATGGATCTTTGTATTATCTAATTATTGGTGATTAACTTCAGCTATGTTAATTATGAGTTCATTTCATTGAATTAATATTATTTTTCATACGTTTATAGGTGTACAGACAATATCTCGACAATGAAAAGGAAGCAAAAAGACAAACAAAGATAAAGCTGGATGACCTATATGGTGAACTTGAAAATATGAAGCCCAAGAAGAAAAAGCTGGAGAAAGAAACATCACAACTACAGTGTGATGCAGACAAAAGAATGGCAAAAAAGGATGAAGAAAAAATGCAGCACCTCTTGATTGTGCAATCTAATGCTCTATGAAAGTCATCAAAGTTAAAAGAAAATGAAGTAAAAGAACTAAGTACAGCTATTGGCTTGAAATTAAAAGAAACTGGTGGGATTTAAGTAACTTCTGTTATTTTTGTTTGTACTATTGTAAAGAACATTCACATTTCATGAGTAGTAATTCATACATAATTAATGTAGTTTACATGTAATATTTGTACATTAGATATTAATTATTATGTATTATGTGTCCATTCCCAGCACTATACAATGCAATAAATTCCTCCATGTTTAATATCCTAACTTTTTATTACTTTGTTTGAGATGGTAAAATTTTTATGTTTATATTAATTAATAATAATAATAATGTTAAAATTTAAAGTAAAATTTCTGTGATTAAAGTCTTTTTCATTTGGTAAATGTAGAAAATTTTTAAAAAAATGTAAATTTACATCTAGACATAATAGATTTGGAAACAGTACATTAAATTAAATCGATAGAAGAATATATTAAGGAATTAAATTAAAATGAAACTGTAAAAACACATTAATTAATACCATAGTCGTTAGCTATGTACCCCCCTGTTGCAATAAACTATCTAAAATTTGGCTTTTAAATGCACTATACATAATGTATTTTACATTGAGTTGTCTTATTAATTAAAATATCAATTGAAATGTGTTGAAATAGGAAAATGTAATCCAGGAAAATAAGAAAATACTCCTGGAAAACTCCTGGAATTTTATTTCACAAAGGCTGCATGAACCCTGAATAGAATTGGCACAGGTATCCGTTTTCTCTCAGGCAATTGGCATAGGCATTGTTTTTTGTGGAATTATGATATTTTTAGTACTTGACAACATTTGGGCCATATTTTGTAAGAAATACTTCTGAAATATGCCATTGCTAATGACTTAAAGATGGTAAGAAACAACGTTTCTTATGAAATATTTCATGGCCTTCAACCATATTTCTCAAATGATTTACTTAATACAATAAAATTGTCAAAAAACACATAGGTGATTTGTTTTTATGAAATAACTATAAAGTTAAAGCAGGTTGTTAACAGTGATGTTAATATTCACTACTTGATTATAATGACATCACATGTCCAAACATAATATTTATCATAACTTTTGTGTGAAATTGATCTTGTGCATGATCTTTTACTATTGCATTTAAAATGTTTATTATTGACCAATACATAGATAATTAAAATCTCAAAAAAATTAATATGAAGCAATTCCTAATTTCTCTTAAAATTAATAAGGAAGTAGGGCCTAATATACTATTGGGAAACTACTTCTCAAGCATATTTATTGTTTTATGTGCATTTCATTTTTGTTTAATATATTTTCATTTAGTATAAAAAAAGTATGTCTATCAGTCCACAAAATAAGTTTCTATTTATGTTTTTAATTTAAGATTTGTTTCTTTGGTAGCATTATTGAATAATTTGTAATATTTCTATTAATGGTCTATTTTGTCATAATTTAAGCCTGTAATAATAATAATAAAATATCAGGATTTTTGGCTTTCATCTGGAATTATGTAATTTATATATAAGTGATAGCACTGATAATATGGAGGTATTTGCCAGGAGTTTTGGATTACATCTAGAATTACGTTCAATTGCATCCCACTGAACCATAGTTTAGTTCTAAATATTTTGTTATTTAAAATTATAACTGATTAATTATTGTGCAACATTTACCACATTTCATCTCTGACATTTTATATGACTGATTTTTAAATTGATTAATAAATTAAATCTATTTGTGATATTTTGTATTAATGTTTCTTTATTTATAGGTGACCCAATATGCTTGCAAATTTTGCAGAATATATTATTGTATTTGGAACATTACTTCTAAAGGTAATTTTCTACTCAGTTTTGAGTATGTATGAATTTATTATCCAATTTGTTAATCCAAAGAGAAAGGATATTAGGAAAGATGTTATTCTCATCACAGGTATGTATATTATTTGTTATTCATATTAATTGGATTTACATATCAATAAATAAACTTTTTAAATTTTGAGAACTGGTGGTCTATACATAGACCACCCATTTAACTTAATCTATTGAATTTTATCATTGATAAATAACAGATAACATCAAATATCTATACCATAATAATTTAACACAGTAAACCGATTTTGTTTAAATGATGGTAAAGCATTTATAATTACATCAATGAATAGTCTAATGTTTTATTTTTATAGCAAACAATAATAACAATTAGTTATAAAATAAATGTTTAAAAACATGTTTTGAAGATATCACATATTTCAAAATAAATATAACAATATTTATTGCTTACAGTGATATTTATTATATCATTATTGTGTACATTATTTTTTAGTATTTGCTCTAAAATGGTTTGTGTAGTTAGTTGTGAATGTGTATACTCGTTTTATACAAAAATAATCACACTTGTATGTTGTTATAGGAATCTATGTCACATTAAGTATAAATAATCCTTATTATATTTTATCTTATATGATTTATTTTTTTCTTTTCACGTTTCCAACATTAAGTATTTGCTAAAATATCTCAACTTTCATATTTTTTCTGATATATTATGTTCTAAAGTATTAAATTAAGGCAAACACTTAAAAAAATATTCGTCAATTTCAATGGATTTATCAATTACATCTTAATTTTAGGAAATAGTAAGTCATTCCAATTAAAGATTAGAAGAATACTATAGTGTATACATTTCCACATTACATAAATATTAATTTAAATTTGTTAGCCATATTTTTAATGTTAATAATAATAGAATACATTGCTTGTTTTTCAAATATATTTTATTAAAAATTATTCCAAATTTAAAGTGTACTTAAAATATATAAGGAGAAATTTGTAGACAATAAAAAAACACATCAATTTATGTAGATTTTTAATAACATTATTGTTATTTAAAAACTAAGTTAGTCTCATCATCTTTGTTTTGGTAAAACAATTCTAAGTAAAAGCATGAGTGGCTTACATAATGTTATGACTAACTGAAAGAACCCTTCTTTCCTTTGATTCTTGCTGATCTCCTTCATAAATCAAGTTAACAAGAAAGATTTGATATTGTACTGGAATCAGTGTTATTTTGTACTCATCAAAAAGTTGTGTACATGTAAAGATCTAAGAAAATAACTTTGAATTAATATTTTTATTCCAAAGGATATTTAGTAGAAGTATATTAAACTTTAAAAGGATAACAATATGTTTTAAGGTAATAATAATAATTACCCAAACAGTTTTTATAGAAGCACTGCAATTTAAAGTATACAATTCTATTGATTTTGATGACATTGCTGATTTATTAACTTGAATTTTTTTGTATTTGACATTTTCTATCGGAGTTATTGTCTAAACATAAAGTATTGTCTCTGTTTAATAAAATTATTGCAAAATTTTGCTGTGTTTATATACATCTTTTTGTTATTTTCTTTGAATTAGGTGGGGCAAGTGGTCTGGGTCGATTGATGTGTATTGAGTTCTCTAAATTAAGCAACACTGTTATCTCTTGGGATATCAATAAGGAGGGGCTGTTAGAGACTTCCAATTTGGTTAAAGAAGAGACTGGATCTACTTTGCTCACATATGTATGTGATTGTGGGTGAGTGGAAAGCTGCACTTATTTCATTTGTTAGGTATTATTCAAATGCATTTTCTGCTAAATTGACTACATTTATGCCCGCATAATGAGTGAAATAGTGCTACCTTCCCAGATTATATATATATTGATACTTATTAATAGTTTAGGAAAATAAAGAAAATCAATTTGATTTGAAATTGAATTTTTATTAACATTGAAACACGTCCTTATTTTGTCAGAGGGCAGAAATGTATAAAAATGCTTTTTATTAAATTCATTTCTTTTAACGTCAATAAACATTTTTGAATGTTTATTCTTATGTTTATGTGTGATGTATTTAAAGTAATCAATTTATTTGAAGTATTTCGACAGGATTGATAAAGTGTTAATTTTGCTAGTTACATAAATTTTAATACACTTAACACCCGTTAATTAATCCATCAATTGTCCGAGGGAAAGTTGTATTAATTTATGTTAGTATTAATTATAGTAATTAATACATTTGTTTTAAAATCTAGAAATTGTTTTAATTATCGAACAACTTATCAAGTCATAGATTGTGTTGTACATTGACAGAACTGTGTATAAATATAGAAGATTTCATTACAACACATAATTTTATTGTTTATTATTAAGATTAATGAACAGATAAAATCACTTAAAAATAGGTCTTACAATGTGTTTAACAAAAAAATAACAACTAGTACACAAGTCAAATAGGCACTCAAACATGTGAAGATGATTTATAATTTATTTAAAATAATCGGTCATCTTATTTTGTGTTTTTATTTGTGCATAGCGAATCGGATTGCTGCACTCTCGATAATCACAAAATAGTATTTTCAAGGTTTCTACATGTTTCCCAGGGCCTCCCAAAATCAATTTGCAAGTCATCTTTCAAGTTGATTCTTGTTGTAGTAGTGAGCTCGATCTACAAATGCTTTGCAATATTTCAATTAAAGTAAGAAACTAATCGTTTTTGCAAAACGATCTGATTTACCACATGATAAAGCCACATATTTGATCACCATAAAGCAATAGCATATTTGTTTATTTGGTTGTCAGGTTCACGTCATAGCATGATTTGCTTCCCAACTCTTGCTTGTTCCTTAACTCTTTGTACGTGGAGGGGGAATATACCAATTTTTATTTCAAATAAATGAAGTTTTTTTATTCTAAGTGGCTAAAATAGTTTTATCTAATTAAAAATATAACAAATATAATTTCGAATATTTGAACATACCAAGAAAAATGGCGTTATTATTGAACTATTTTATACCCCAATCCTTGGGTTTTCTTACTTGCAAATGATATTAGTATCTAAAAGTTTATCTTAAAATATATACATATACCTTGAATAATAAAATTAATTATTAAAATAACCAGCAATTTAAAATAATACTTAAATAGCATTTATATTGTACTACTTATAGCTTATTTATATAAGTATAATACTAAACATATACCAACTATTATAGATCTCGTGATCTGGAATCAGATGTAAAAAATCAAGGCAATTGGTTGCATTGATCAAAAGTTATAGCATATATGGTTATTTTTCTATAGTTTTCCTAAACTGGAGTTTATGACGTAATCAGGCCATAAAAATGATACTAATTGATTAATTTTTTGAAAATAAAATTAGCTTTACAAGTTTTTAGAAGGTATCTGTATACCAAATTTCAGCTTAATCGGATAATAGGAAATTTGATTTTTTAGAACCGGCCCCCCTCTACAGAGGAAACGGAACAAAGATATATCATGAGCTACTTTAAAACCCTTTGTCTGTGGACATATTTTGTAGAGTTTATACCTTACAAAATATGTCCACAGACGAACGGTTAAGTAGCTCACGATATTCACTTAAATGCTGCCCTAACAACAATTTTCATATAATTATATATTCTTCCATTATATCTTATTAAATATTATAGTATAAACACCATATTTTTGAATTGCAAACTAATTAATTATTTTAAAATACTGCTGTAAACTAGTAAATATACCTCATTAAAAGAGTTATTATAGCAATTAAAAATATTTATTACATTTTAAATAATGCTTCGGAAAAGACTTGTGAATGATAAGTACACATTAACCACATATTTTATTTATAAAGTATAACAATATTAAATAATTGAATATGTTTATTTACCAATTTTGAAGAAATTAGCCTATAATAGCGCATTTTGTTATACATTTATAATCAATGTAATTAACCCTGTTGTACAAGCAACAAAAATAATCATTGAAAAATGTATTAATTAGAGATGTAAATACAAAAATGTGCCAACATAAGTGATATCAATTAGCGAGTGCTTACTCAACTGTACGTTACTTCTGCTATTAATCTGTCTTTTTAAATCTTTTTTTTTTGTCTCTTTGTGCAGCTATTATGCCATTTAACGTTTTTTTGTGACTATTTAATACCTTGTTATTTTCTTTCCCACCTAAACTCAGGGATCGAGAATCCATCCGACTTACTGCTGAGAAAGTACGTAATGAAGTGGGAACTGTTACTCTACTGATTAACAATGCCGGAATTGTTGTTGGGAAATCTATTATCGATCTCTCCGATGATTTATGGGAGAAAACCTTTCGTGTCAATTTTATGGCTCATTTTTGGGTGAGATACTTTAGCGAGTCATTTTTAACCATTGACCAAAGTCAGCATTCTCTGTTTAAAAGGGGAATCTAAATTGTTACTCTAGTCCATGTTGCCCTGAAGGTTGCTCGGACATTTACCAAAATGTAGCCATATACAATTTTAAATATTGATCTTTGACTTTTTGCAGTTTTTGTTTAGTACTAGAAATTGGAATCAATTACCTTTTTGGTATATTAATTTATTATCATTATTTATAAGATATACTATTAGAATATTCGCAAACTAAACGAAGTCAAGAGTGAAAACCTCTATCTTATTTAAAAGCTGTTGTAAGCTGTTGAATACGAGAATAGCAGTGCAATAGGTCATCTAATGTTTCGAAGAATCGACATTTTAATTTCAGTTATGTCAGTCACCCTTCATTATGCTCAAGTAATTTAGCAGTTTGCATTTTATTGTAGTTGACAAGTCACTCACAACTTTCGATAGTAATATGTATGAACCAAAATAGTTGATATTTCTCTCTCTCTCTCTGACATTAATCTCTTCTAGGTACTCTAAATGTCTTCGCACACTTGTAGAACTTTCTAGCGGTACGCAAGATATTAATACATTGTGTATTTAAATAAAAATAAACCGTATTACAATTAAAACTGTTGGCTTGTTGTTATTCTAATATTTGGCATATTTATTTTTAACGTGTAATATATTATTGTTATCAATAATAATATTTCAATTTACTTACTTCAGTTAAATCATATATAATATGTATCTATCATACCCTATTGATATGTTTACATTTGAGATTTTTTTTCGCTTTTAATAATTATTAATAATTGTTAGTTTGAGTTTGCAAAAGATCTAATGAAATTCAAAGACGTTTATCGTTTATACTAAATTGAATAAAATAAGTTTGAAATTGTAATTTAATCAATCGAAATAATATGTCGTGAAATTTGAATTTCTAAATTTTATTTAAATTTTTATATAAATTGGTCTTTATTTAAATTTTATTAAAAAAAGTTTCACATAATCTATCAATTTTTGCAATATATAATCCCTTAAATAAATTTTAGAATTTATGGCAAGTTAATTGTAGGTTTCATAAAATCAATTACGCGGTTTTCATTGGCTAACTATTCGTAATATGACTGCAGTTTAATATTCTTAAATTAATGTTGCAATTTTCAGCTGTTTTTATTTTTGTTGCATATTACACTTCTGAGATTACGTTCTGTAAACTTGTATTCGACTAAATATATTTCCTTTGCAATTTTAGATTTTTTGTTGATAATGTATGTTTGTGATAATCAGTAAAAGTCATCGCTTCATTTGACCAGTTTAAGTTAAATTTTATTTGTTTAATTAGTTGTTTGACATTATACTATAGTCCTGTATGAAAAGTAATTTTATCTTGTGACTGATTCGGACTAATTCATCGAAATTCGGACTAACTACCAAAAAAGTTTTGTAGTGACAAAAATATTTTTTGACGAATTTATTACTTGTTTCTGCCTATTATATTTATGTGTTGTAATTTTCTTTCTTTTGCGATTTGTCAAATGTCTGTAATAAACTGTATGATTTTTATTAGTTTAGTTTTTTTCAAATTGTAACAATTATCAAAAATGACTGTCATTTTCATAGAAGTTTAACATTTTAAAACCTCTATCTATACAATATATTATTGCCAAATCAGTAGCTAGGCTTAAATTGCAAATTCGTTTTTTAGCAACAATATGTGAAAGTCATTGATTTTTAAATGAATCAAACTTATTGATGATATAATTGAAGAGAAAGAATGTTGTTCATTGAAAAGTTATCACTTATATAACACCACTGTACTATGAGGGTGTCTTAGAAATCCTTTTCCATTTTTGTATATTTAATGAGTTTATTAAAATGGAAAAGAATGATTGCTGCTATACATTAAATATTTATTTTAAGACAGTTTTTCAGAAAATGTTGTGGTGGTGTGATATAATATATTATCATTATTGATATATTCAACATAGGAATAGACGAGTGGTTAAGACGTTGGTTTACGGACGCAGAGGGTGTTGTCTCGGAACAGGTTCGAGTCCGCTCTTGGACTCTCCAATTTCTGTTCCTTGTGCGTGTGTCACTTAGAAAATAAAGCTTTTAAAAAATAAAATAACAAACACTTTGCATTAAATTCTTATAACTGACTCTATTTGGGATCAATTCTGCAATCTACAATAGGTCCAACTATATAATAACTTCGGCCCATAACTACATTATACTTTAGCCCTGTATTCCATACTATAAACCTTTCATTTGGACATCTAAATAACTGTGTTTAACAATAAACTTCAGCTTTATTGTTATTATTATTATGTAAGGTATCACAATATAACACAATAATTGCCTACAATATTTGGAAATTTCGAAAATCATATGTATTATATTTATTGTTTTGATTTTAAAATGATTGACAAAATTAATTTAATGTTGTTTAATTTTTTTGTGAACTAGACAACGCGTGAATTTCTTCCCGACATGCGGCGACATGGGCGCGGCCATCTTGTCTACCTGGTATCTTCGGCTGGTATCTATGGCGCCCCGCAACTAAGTGACTACTGTTCGTCAAAGGCGGCCGGTCTAAGTTTCTCTGAGACTCTGGACGGCGAGTTGACGCTCTGTGGTCTTGGAGAGGTTATCAAGGTCACCTGTGTGGCGCCGTTCATCATCAAGACAGACCTCTTTAGAGGTTGCAAGCTCAGGTGAGAGAGTGAGCGACGTCATGTATTTTAACTAACTCAATATGTATCGATTTGGCCAAGTATTTAGTATAAATGGTTATATATTAGTACTATATTAATAGTAACTTTAATTACTATTTTTATACCTTTGACACATATACTAAATTTCTCATTCTAAAGATTAACCTGACATTTTCTTCTATAATAGTGTTTTGGAACTTTTTTAAATAAGAAATATTAAAATAACTGTTTATCGTTTTGTCAAGGAATAGGAATACCTATGTTGAAAGTAGCTTGTCACTATTGTCAGTATGACTTAATTTATCACCAGGTACCGTGGCTTGATGGCCTGGCCCACTGAAAGATGACTGTATATAGTTCTCATTTTGAATCTTGCTGATAATACAGACACCGTGGCTTATGCGGTTCTAATGTTTGTAATGTTAAATGAAATTATTTTAACAAATCACTAATAAAAGGTAGGTCAGAATGGATTATTTAACTCTGTATTATTTAGATGAGACTATAACTATAAACATGAGTACCATAAACCTTATTATAACTTTTAAAATTGATTTTTTTAATATATTTTGATCTGCAACCTTCTGATAAGAGATTAGACAAAAAGGAAAAATATATAAATCAAAATTCATATTATGTATTAATTATTGTCAGAATATTTTCTGAAAATTATAATACTGAATTTTATTTTATTATGTTTTGGAACATGTGAAAGTATCGGTAAATATTACATAGACTATGAAAATCGGCCAAACTATATGTGATGCCCTTCTCGGAAATTGATATATATATATATATTGTATGTTAATTTCTGTGTGAAACATATCACTTTTAAACCCTTTTTTAGAAGAGAGGTATTGATTTACATTTATTTAACTTTTTTGATAGAAAACTAAAAATTCAAAAATGCATATTTTGTCCCCTTCGTGTTCAAATATTTTATCGGTATTTCTACAGTCTTTATAAATTGTTATAATGAAATTTACCTATTATACAATTTAATTATTTCCTCATCTTCAGATTCAACTAACTTCAACTTAAAACTTTGTTTTTCGATTTGTTAACTGTATATTCTACTGAACATTATAGTTTCTTTTGCTTAATAAACATTTGTAATGGATTGTGTTAATGTAATGCACCAATTTCATTATTAGTTTTGTATTTATGTCTCTATAAAGTGCGATCGTTTCACTAATGGTTATATTGTTATTGAAACGAGTAGTATATTCGCTATTTTAAATTATTTTTAATGTGTTAACTGTTTAATACAAATATAAATATAATACTACATTAACTGATTTACAAAACTTTTAATTTATACCTCTCAATAAGCCAAATTACTAACAATCTATTATTTGTATTACAGAGTGAAAAAATGTGCTTTATGTAATTATATAGTAAACAAATTCTTTTTAAATTTAACAAGCACTATTGTAGGTTACTCACAAACAACTCAAAACAAAGCATTAATCTCATATAGAATGCCTTCACATCAACAAATCACTTACTCCACTACCTTGCTCCCAAAATCCTGCCAACAGACTCCGGCAAGAACTTTACATTCTTTCTTTCCCTCTATAACTAACCTAATAAGTGCACAATGTCTTCAACTGTTATGTGTAATCATAGTTTCTTATTTATACAAATTTTATTATTAAGTCTGGTACATCGCAGTTTATCCACACTGTGTTAATACTTGTAGGTATATAATGTATTATAGTGTTCGCCTTATCTTTGTGTGCAGATATCCGTTATTAACGCCCTTTTTGGAGCCCGACTATGTGGTAAAGAGGATTATAGCGGGAGTTCTCTGCGATCAAAAGTGGATTGGAATAGGACGTCATGTCTATTGGTTAAACCTACTCAAAAGGTATTCATTTCTCGTGTGTATATTATGAACTGCTTGCTCTTTTGAATCTATTTTGATGATTATTTTTTTATTATAGTTTTTTACCTAGTTTTGTGCACAATATTTTTATTTTTAATAAACATTTTGTGAAATTATTAAATGACTGGATTTTAGGTGGCAGAATATGACTAAACTTTACCACTGAAAATATACATTACCATTTAACCAATTATGACGTATCCGAACTAATTTATGCTTAACATTTTTTCGTATGAGAACTAATGACGAAATTCAATAAAATATTTAGTGCTCGTCCACTTTCTAGGATTTCTATGTGGTTTCTTATTTTTATTACATTTTGTAATTCGATCAATAAAAATCTTTATTTATTGTCGATTATAAATTTAGTGTCCACTAGTTTATCTTTCAAGTAATAAATATTTTGTTAAAATATTTTTAATTATTTATTACTGTAGCTATTAATAGATTATAAGGGCAATTCCATTTTAATGTCCACATTTTCATGTTTCTAAATTCATATGAACTTATTTCCATAAAAGTCGGCATATAAGGATTTGTAGGTGCGTGGAATTCAAATATGCATCTATACTTTTATTGATTTTAAAATGACACTTTTTTAAACTACCAAAAAGCCACAGGCTTTTGTCAATATTGAAAAAGGAATAATTAAATAAATGAACGATGCTGAGGCATAGTCTATGCCGAAATCAACCAACTTTTCAACTAAAATACACGTAGAAAATGTAAGAAATTTTTACATGGTAAAAAATGTCTACGGATATTTAAACATTGCCAGTTTACCTTTCTCAGTATTTGCGCTATTCTATTATTCCTTACGAACCAAAGAGGGATCTTACTATTCCCCGAATAGTCTTATCGATATACGGGCGGCCAGGTACGTGACATGTCCTACTGTTAACAGAGGAATCAGCATTATTTCTGACAAAGAGGTTTTTTTTGCAGTAATTGAACTTTTAAAGTGATGATCGGTTTATGGCTAAAAATGGTCAAAAAACCAAAGGTAGTTTTGATTCCAACCAAATGACATTCTTCTGTTGAGTCAATATTTTGATGCATCAACCCCAAAATTTGGTTCTATCTCACGTATTATTTTAAACGATGTGGGAGGGAGACGCTTCCTCAACTTGCCAAACAATTTTGCATCAGACAAAAATGTGAAAATATTTTTCAGTAAAAAAAACAGTGATGACAACGCTTTTTCGTCTATAATACGAAAATGGAGATCCAGGATCAACTTGTACCCTTGCCAGACTAAAACTTTATGTGTCCAAAGTTTGTGATTCAAATCAATCCCTTTTTCTACTGCCAGAGAATAATTGGATTCGGACCTCGAATTGGTTCTGCAAGACCAGAGCTATGGTTAAAGCTACATTAGGATCAATGATGAAATCTATCTTAGAAGAAGCTGGACATAGTAAAACATACACCAATCACTGTGTAAAAGTGACCGAAACGAGGACATTGCCGCAATTACAGGGCACATAAAACACATGCAGTGTAGCTCGATATGTCCGTCAAGGAACAAACAAAACAAAGAGAAAGTTGTGCCAGTCTCTTCCAATTGTACGAGCTTCATACAAGGTGTCTTCGTCTCACAACAGATTTGTAATGATTAACAAACAAGTTCTGCCAATGATCGCAGGAATTCTGAATTAACCCTCCAGTTCACGGGTACTTTCAATGGATGCACGTTCAAAATTAACAAATCATAGATATCTGTATGGAATTGACTGACATGTGTTTATGTTATTTTTGCATCATGCGTTTTTATTATTATCTTGTTCGGTTAATTTTTGCCGTTCATAAGTGTCATCATTCATGTATCGCACAATTTTAATTATATTGTATGTTAATCGTTAATCAATGATTTTTTTCTGCTATTGTTATACAACAATTGGAATTTTCGATAGTTAAAATATTTATTAATATAGACCAGACACATTTTAAAATTTTTGTAAATTCAACGTAATATAATGTTTACATCCACTGTACTACTTGGTCTATATTAACAAATATACTTTTTTGGTATAGTTGAAAAAGGGTACGCTACTCTTCTAATTTTAATAAATTTCTTACTTTACACGAAAACTGATAATAATAATTAAAATAAATAACATGATATATGCCTTATAAAAATGGGTAAACTACTTTTATTCCTTAGATTATCTAAACGATATACATAAATAGTACATTATACTTTTCTGCTTCTTTCTCAAAACAAGTTGTGTTTCATTTTCAGTTTGGTACCAACCAAGGGCCTCATTGCTCTGTATAAGTTTACAGGAGCTTTTAATATGATGGAGACGTTCAAAAAGGAAAATGTGCTCTAATTTCCTTCTTTTAACAAATGCTACAATCAAAACCATTTTGTTCTTTGTGTTTTTGTTTTTATTTGTGTGTATTTAGTTTCATTTATATATTTTTTTAGTTTGAGTTGTATATTATTTATTTTACGAAAATTATTCCTTGTAAAATATTGTACAACAAAATTTGTATGTATTTTCCATTATTTATTACTTTTGTAACTAATGGTATTTATATATTTTTACAATAATATAAACAAATTTATATAATGTACTTTTTGTTTTGTATTTTACAGTACATATTTAAAATAAACAATTCATTTTGAGGTATTCATAATCAAATCACAGGGTGGACCGTTCTCGTTTTTAATGAGTGTTATTTTGTATCTACTTTATATTAAATATTTTCGCTTCGTCGTATTCGCAAACATATTCATAAGTAATCGTGGTTGCTATCAGTACCATATACTCTTGATCACTTCTAATTAGTTAGCTATAGTGAAACTAGACAGCCATTAATTATTCGAAAACAGCCCTTCTATAATTCGATGAGTAAGACTAGAAAGACTACTAAAATTCGGTTCAGTGAATGAATAATTCGGTTCCTGATAATAAATATTTTGACACTAAAAGTTTCTTGGGACAAATTTTATACTAATTTTCTTGCATGATCCAGTTAATATTATTTAAATTATCTATATATCCTATTTGACCTTATATTTAATACGAGTTGGTCAAGCTCTATATAAACGAGGTTACGAAATACACCATGTCACCGTGGATTAGGTATTCTCAATAGGCACTTGCTCTAATAAATTTACAACTGCCCAACATTGACATTAAAACATATAAATAAGAATTAGCAGCAATAGGCCTACAATTTTACAAGCCTGTTTTTCCAGGAATTTTAAACATGGTAGTTAAATAATAAAATTTGTTTTAACATCAATACGAAAATATATTTGCGTTTAGATTTTTGTAAAAATTATTGAGTACACTTTTGTTTTTTTAATCGTACAATAGGGTGATTCTCACGAAATGCCTATTTCCACTGTCACAAACTTTCAAAAATTTGTGATCAAAAGTGATATTTTTTTCTATTGAGTTATATTCAGCACATTTCAAAGTGAGAACATATAAAATATGACAGTT
>JAUZND010091989.1:0-14871 GCA_034780555.1 Coelogynopora nodosa | reverse complement strand
CCCTGGTTGCCCTGGACGACCATGGCACACCGGTTCCTCACCCTATAATACAGAGCTGGGAGAGCAACTCCGGCAAGGTAAAAAGTGAAAGCAAGCCCAGTTGGTGTGTCAGTTCCAGCTGTATCAAAGTGAAAGTCACTCCTCCTCCTCCTCCTCCTCCAGCTGAAGACACTGATCTGCAATCACCAGAGTCAACTTAGCGGCGGCGGGCCTTCTTCGTCGACTGCTGTACTCACCAACAGATAAGTGGCTTACTTGAGTCTTGGCTATAGATCCATGACACACTTTAATTGTCGATACTCTTTTAGATTCTTAAAATAAAACTTTATCTAAAAATGTTTTGCTATATTTTAGTTGACTATTAGGAATTCATTTCTCCAGATTTGCAGATTCCATCTTTAGATACAAATACAGATTCAGTCGTTGCTAAAGATTAACGGGAACATTTTTGTTAATATTTAAAAAAAGATTTACAATCGCTTTAAATATATTGAGTTGTTTTAATTTTTTACTATCTACGAGTATCTATAAACTTATTTTTAACATTTTGTTTATAGACATCGTAAAAAACTTAGAATTATACTTTTTTCACTTCAAACTATTTTTTGATAGTTATAAAAATATTAAAAATAATCTTTGTAACATAATTTACATTTATTTTATATTTAGTCTTCAACTACCATACTATGGTCTTTAGAATACATGTTTTCAGAAAAGAAAAAAAAATATATATGCTTTAAATAACATTTTATTCCAACTTCTCCATTTCTTGATATTTTAAAAATCTAATTACATTTTAACGATGCAATATTTTAAAATGAAGTTTATAAGTTTGCAAAATAAAGAGATATATTTCCGGCTAAGGTGTTTGTTGTTCTTTGCCTCAAATTCGGAATAGTCAATAATTAACTGTTATAAATTTACATTCAAATTTCACAACTTACCTTAGATTCTTAGATTCTTAGATTACCTTCATTTAGATTCGTGAACTCCGCGGCATGAATTTCATAATAAAAGAGAACGGCTGCATATTTAACGTTTTCCAAATCGCGATTTATGATCCTCACCGAAATAGTATTTAGTATTAATTCATTAAATGTTTCTCTCCTTTTTTTATCTGCGTCGCAGCTGAGAGCGCTCTCTAATATTGATTTACAGAAGCTGACAAAAATAGACAATATATTTCGTAAATTTTAACATATCTATTAAACTTTATTTATATATCTCGATTGTTTTGCAAGTTCTCCATAAGTGTTGCTTGTTTAAGGTGTATCGTGTAATCTATAATTCAACCAGTAAAATTGTGTTGTTGCTATATTGTGTAAAATGATATTTAGAAGACAATTACTACAACTGTATTACTAAATTTTAACACGTTTGCACAACAACAGCGAAAATATTAGTCCTACAGTGATGAATAATTTTAAAAATAAATAGTTTTATATTATTAAAACTCAAAGTTTTTTTGCGTCATAATATAACAAAAACTATACAATACAAATAGAAATACATTCTATGAAAGTTACTGATACTACCGATAATATTAATGAGTGATACCTGAAAAATCCGATTGATATAAAGATAAAAGCATTCACCTCGCAGCTGCGTTTTCTCATTGATTCTTTATATAACTTGCGAGAATAATTTTATTTACTAAAAAATGCCGTTATAAATCTTATGAATAGAAATGTTTTGAATCTTAAAAATTGTTTTTGCTTTCTCAGGTCCACTGAGGTTATATAGAAGCGACCGCCATGCAGGAACAATTCGTATGTCTATGTAATGGGTTATATGCAGATTCAGATGATCAACATATTAAATGTTAATAATACCGATAAAGAATAATTATATAATATAAAATAATAATGATCAATTATATGTTTATTTAGTATATATTGTATGTTTATTTATTTACATATATACCAATCAAATATATGTATATAACTCTAAAATAAAGCTATATTTATAGGATTTCGTAATATGTAAAAAGAAAATTGGTATCTTCTCATTTTCAATTAAATCCCTAGAGAGATTTATATTTCCATTCTATAAAATTGTTGAAAACGTTTTTACGATTGAACCACTAGTTAAATCAACAATTTTTTTGTTGTTAATCTTTATAGATCCAGTCTAAGTTTTACGAAAAATTTCAACAATTGATATTACAATTTATCTTTTTTTTTTCTATTCAAAAATGCACATTTTAATTCTGGTTTGTAACTTTCTTTGTGTCAAATTTGAATTTGTATCTTAAATTAGATATTTAACATATCATATTTGTGCACCAGTAAATTTTGCACAGTTTCCTGGGTAATATACTTTGCAGGCTCCACGACGATACCGTTTACTCCTATCTGATGTTTCAAGCTCTACATATATACAATAATATAATCCATCATCATCTTCACACATAAAGAGGGTTCAGTCATCTTACACGATAGTATTTGAGTTGTTTCGGTCCCACGGGCCTTCTAATACTGTCAGGTAACGATGCCAGGACCTTCTTTACACTTCTGACCGACTTCCGACTTCGCAGGACAGTATGATATCCGCAACACCGTGAGTTCTTTACCACTAAATAACCTTACTTAGGCCCTCGTGAGATCACTCGTACCTGGCCCGGCGAATGATATGAGCCATACCGCCTGCGGCCCAAGGGAAAGAATATATAATTTACCAAGGTGTAGCATAATAAATTGTTTGTTTTTTCAACACTTCAGTATTAATCAGGTCTATATATATGTAGTATTAATTATGTATGTCTTGAAACATATATAACTGTTAGATTATCATATTAAAAGTGGGGAGAAATATTACTTTGATGTATTTAATATTACTCTGTGATATATTTCCAATTGCTTTCAATTCAAACACAATAAAGTCGCATATGTTATAATGATCAAGTAGAGCTATAAAGTAATGGTATGTAAGCATATTTCTCTATTTAAACCATATTATAGGATACTCAAAAAACTCCATTATTTTAATATTTTTATATTCATGTTAGAAAATTCCCAATTAAAACTGCATGCATGGGATCATGTTTGGATGTAAATACTACAATTATGTAAACGAGTGTTGCATTTTATATTAAAAATAATTTACTGAACCGGTATTCATTAATAAAATATAAATGATTACATTTGATAATACATAATGTAATTTGAAATTAGTATGTTTCAAAGTTGTTTAAATATGTTTAAACTATGATTTTGGAATCGTTTTTAAATTAATCTTTTCAATTGGAAATTTTTGTTTGAGCCCAATTTTAATGAAGCACGTTAATATTTTTTTTTTTAATATTTAGACTTTAAAAATTCCAAATATATGTGTAGATATAAGTTAATGGAACATTCATGCAACGAATATATTTAAATTTAATTAATGTTTAGAGTTTTTAAAATAAAATTAAACTGAAATATTTACCGTAATTCTGAATAAAATAAAATGTAATTTACCCCATTTTGTTTACTTATCTATCAAACATGATATCTTTTAATCAAAACAGCTAACACACAAAAGTAAATGTTTTTTTCTTCAAAATTTAACTATTTAAAATTTTCAAAAGGTAAATTTTGGAAACTGCCATGCGTTAGCAATAAGTAATGTGTTTTACATTGTCTATAAAAGTTATCCTGACTAGTCCTAAAAGTAGAAAAAGATTCGAACTTAGCTTTTTATGATATTAGCAGCTTGCCCAGTATTTAATTATGTATATTTTAACTCACTATACAATAATATGCATAATTTCAAAGCACACAAATTGATGTTATCTACTTAATAAATTATTAACCATTCATCCGTATTGTTACTCAGTTCACAGTGCTTGTTACAGTGTAATTACCATGAGTCAGACAGTCCCAACAGCCCCCCCCCCCAGGAATGTTCTCCCTCCCACCAAAAAACACAACCAAAGCGTGGCTTGGTCGACACAATAGCGGCTGCTGCTGCATGCGGGGAGCATTAAAACACCCCTCCAACCATGTCAGGGGAGCCGGCCCGATGATGTCTTCGTGCGGTGTAACTTCATCCCGAGCGAGAGCTCTCGCCTGTGGACGACGTCGGTTGGACTACTTTTTCTAGAAACCGACGAGCGTGTTCAAAGAGTGTTTGGCGCGAGCACACTCAACCACAGATGGGGAAAAGGAAGTTGCATTTCTCTCTCTCTCTCTCTCCTCTCCAAAACTCACACACACACACACTCTCTCTCTCTCTCTCAGAGAGAAAAAGATGGAATTTCTAATGAGCATTTTAAAGGGGAGATTTTCTAGCTATGTCATATCTGCATGAGTCTCTGGTATAAAATAGTAACTGATGCAAGAGTTTTTGTTTGTATGACTGACTGTCTGTGTGTGTATACCAGGGAAATCAATAAATATAATTCTGATTAATTTAGTTTTCTACATAATAAACTATCAAAAGCATTGTCTTCTTATTCTTATTGTTTATCCATGCGTTGCCCATATTATACATTATCAGTTGAAGAAAATCTAGTTTTGCTACTACACAAATTGTTATTATGAATAAACATGAATTCTTCAACCTATATATCGATATTTTAATGTTATATAATTTATAGATTATGTCATAATTATGTAATGGAATTACGCAATTAAAAACTTATAATATAAATTAAAATCTTGACATGTTGATCACGCATTCAAATATTTATTTTTTAAATATCGGAAGAGACTAGTATATCTATTTTTTCTTTCTAACTTCTGAATAAAATTTCTCTCTCCTGCATGTATTATAATGCTGTAGAAATGTTGCAGTGAGATAGAACTACGCAATCTTTTATTTTCATCATACTCTCAAATTATTTAGGCTCTACAATAATTCTAATAACAATGATTGCTTCAAATGTAACGAACGCATAATTTCAAAATACCAAAATAATTTGCCGAGGACATTTTACATATATTTACGATAAGTGAAATTGACATGGTCTATTAGTCTATTAGTCGCACGTGATCAAATTAATTTTAACACGCCACTGAGCTTCCTAATCCCCTTACGTGCAAATGACAAAAACTACCCGTACGGTGGTTGTTCCATCCCTAAGCTGACAATTTTCTCCTTCATATGTTCCACGGGTATATAGGCCTACCTAACTTTAGGCCATCTGAATTATGTTCTATATAATGTATATAGGACTACAAATTGCATTGTGTACAAGTAAATGGACACGTTTTTTTGTGTTTGCTTTGTTTTAGTCGAACTGTTTCGTGGCATTTTTGTTTTTATATGTACAAATATTTTTTAGAAGTTGCATTTTTGTGCTCTACATTTTTCCCTAACTGTCATTCATTTAGTTTCCATAAACTCAATGTATTCTATATGCCTTTTATTGTTCTTGTGAATTCTTGAAGTGTAGTGTTTACAATAGCCTACCATTCGGTTGTAATTATTAATGACATGTGTATTGTGCAATTTTTATGTTAATAAATATATACATTTAAATATTAAATATAATTATTTTCTTTTTGAATATTGAGAAACATCAGAACTGTCATAAAATACACTTAATTCAATCAAAAGAGAAACTTCAAAGTGAAAAACAGAAACATATTGAAGTGAACCTCATAAGTAAGATTGCTTTTCAAATGCCTTACGTACATAATATAAGTAGAAGCATAGGGTATATAAGAGAGCTAATTCTATTTGAATTTGTGTGTCCATATGCTCATAATATGGAAGTCAGAATCTCTACTAGTTTCATGTTTCATTCATACATTACAGATCTTTTAAACAGAGAAATGTACACATTTATATATTTTCAACGGTTTATGGTTTTTAAATTCGTAAAAGTTTTATTTAAACTTACTATTTTAGTAGACTATATTTATAATATGTGTTTAACAATTCGTAATAAAGAAAGTAAATATAATTAATTAATAGTCCTTGAAAATGCACGGAAATCTTAGTTAAACAAATAATTTAATTTAAAGTTTAATAAAATAATACTTTAAATGAGCTAAAAAATTATTAAAAACTAATTTATTTATGTTATATTGTCAATGCTCAACTACTATATCATTTATTGTAATCGTTTGTTTAAAATATACAATAAATAAAATAAATATATTTTGAAATACATATGAATACATTTGAATAGTGCCTACATTCATTGCACTATCATATTTCTTGGTGATTTAATATATATATTGAGAGATAACAATTAATAATTGCAAAAATGTAAAAGATATTGCAAAAGGAAAACCACAATAAAAGTGAAAGTTTTATTACAATTAATGCAAAAAACCCGAGCTTTCAACTTTCATCAAGAAGGCATAATCAGTTGTGAAAAATTACAAAAAGTGTTAGACAGATTATTTATTAAATTAAATATTATATGTAAAAAATCATCAGCCAATCGTAGGGCTAACATATACATAAAAACACATCTCAACAACCTGTATTAATTGTAATAAAATGTTTACTTTTATTGTAGTTTTGCTTTTGCATTCCTCATGTCAAGTGAACTTTACTTGTCTATATTTATCAATTCAAAATTATTCATTTCGATTTTATTATTTTTCTTTAGTTATACAAATGTATTCAACTGTCATTATCAAGTTGATAATTTTTATTCAGAACACGTTCAGTAGAATGTAATTGGAACAATTAATTCAATGATGGTGTCAAATTGATTCCTTGCAGTGATATACAAAGTTTTAATCAACATATATAAATTGATGCAGTTTCCTAATTCATTTATTTATTAATTTTTATTATTCAGGATATCTATTTTAAAATGGCATTAGACGAATAATTATAAATATCTTTAAACAATGCCACTCATGTCCTTCATTATAATATGATCCAAACAATTATCTCCCCCCCCCCCCTTAATATAATATATACAATACAAAAGGTTTATCGATTTTGTATGGATGTTGTCAACATTCCGTTTAGTCGAAAAGTTTAGGAATGCCCAAAAAACCGGCGTAACTTAACAATGCAAACACTAGAAGCTTGTGACTTTAGAAGGTAATAAAGATATTTGCATTGTGATGACAGTAATCTGACTTATTTTTAGAATTTCTGACTCGAATATTATTTAATGTTTACTTAGTTAAATACAAGAATATATTCGAAAATGTTCATATGCAAAACGATATTTTAACGATATTATTAAAAACATCTAAAACGATTTTATTCGAAATATTAAAAACAATATATTTTTTAATATTTAAAACGATGTTATTCGAAACATTTATAACAATACAATTCATAACATTCAAAATGATATTATTCTAAACTTCTAAAACAATTTATTTTAATATTATTGAAATTATAATTTTTTGTACCGAAAGTTAAATCACATTCTATATAAACGGGTCGCATCAAGCACTATCTTCCTGGTTGGCAGTTTGAAATTTCCAAAAGATCTCCATAATAAGATAATAACATAACATAAAAAAATAAAAATTCAAACTTCATGGACGTCAGATCCT
Source organism: Coelogynopora nodosa (assembly GCA_034780555.1). Taxonomy (NCBI): domain Eukaryota; kingdom Metazoa; phylum Platyhelminthes; order Proseriata; family Coelogynoporidae; genus Coelogynopora; species Coelogynopora nodosa. Next base: position 7,411 of record JAUZND010091989.1, on the reverse strand, counting down.
TTCGTTGTGGGGGACATCGTCCTTGCTTACCTCTCGCTAATTTGACAATACATGATAAGAAATTATGAATTTTTACAGAAAATCCCAAAAAATGAAAATAATATTCAAAACACGGACGTCGAGGTGAATGTACTTGGCATCTTATACTTGGTCAATTATTGGTCAAACATCTGTCTAAAATACGTAGAATCGAATAGAATATTAATTCATAGATTGTATCTTCGTTATCCTTTAAAACTGACATCCCTTCTATAACTAATTTTAAGCTCGTTTAAATCAAGTAATAATTGTTTGGATTTTAGAATTTTCTCAAATATTATTAAATATTGAGGTGGTAGGCCTATATAGAGGTCATAATGCTATATATATAATATATATATATATATACCAACTGAATTGAGTGTCTCCATATTATTTCTTCTTAGTTTAATTGGGACGACATTCAGTTCATTCAGAGTTTTGAAATGATTAAATGTTGAACCTTGAAAATATTTAATGATAGTAAAAATAATTATATTCCACCATTTTCACCATTCCAACATGTTTAATTTAAAAATATACAAACTTCACTATATTGAGGTATATTATAGCATAACATGTATTTAGACAAATCAAAGTATGCATAATATTATACTATTATTGCTAGAATATGCTAGAATATTCATTAAATTATGCATAATATTATACTATTATTACTAGAATATGCTAGAATATGCATCAAATTATGCATAATATTATACTATCATTGCTAGAATATGCTAGAATATGCATCAAATTATGCATTATATTATACTATCATTGCTAGAATATGCTAGAATATGCTAGAATATGCATCAAATTATGCATACTATTATATAGGCCCTACTATTATTGCATTCTCTTTATAGATAGAATACGTTTATTTCTAATGATTCGATCTTTCGATATGAACATAATTATTTAATTACCTATTTACTGTGATTGTTTCAGTAACTATAATAGAAATTACGAGTATTGTTTGGTAGAAATATTGAGAAAATACTAAAATGTAATAAATCCAGTATTATTTTAATAACAAAATAACAGATTGTAAGGCAAAATAAGTATAAATATTTTACAAAATTAAGTAAATAAATAAGCAACTGAAAAAAGGTGTTCATATTTGGGATTTCACATTTTTTACTATTCATAAGATTAAAACTAATAATTATAAAGTATATATGAACATCTTAATGATGGGCATCTAAATTATTAAAATACTTTCTTTATCAAATATTATTTTTAAATGAATCAGTTAAGTACATTTAAAATATTGTATAGAATATATATTCAAGAACGAACAGAAAGTGGATATTTTAAACACTGAATGCATCAAATTCATTTTTTAACCAAACGATATAATACTTATTTCATTAGAGTTTTTCAACATACTTACTGTTCGCAAGACTTCCCCTTTAGAGAAAATTCATTATTGCATAAGAACGAGTTAGTCTGCATGATTTAATATTATATAACAGTTTCTATCCTTAAAACTTATTTTTTTCTTCCATTCTTGACTTCGCTTTTTTTACAAAATGAATTTATGATCTCATTTAGGGCCTCATTAGATTAAACATAGCATTTTCTCTATGTAATTGCGTGTACATATTATATATATATAGTTTGAAAAAGAAAGTTGACATTGAAATTTCTTCAAAATACATATGTAAAATATGCGCTGTCATTTATATTTCAATATGTAAAAAAATTCTACTATATATCGTATATACACTATGGCACTAAGTATATATATGATGGGGAAAAGGGGGCTGGTGCAAGCAAAATATGACGTGTACACGTCTTCTCAGCATCAGTATCCGCTGTGTACAACTAAGCGAGCCTACATCTACTTCCGTGGTAACCAAGAAGCCCCAGGAAATGTCCATGACGACCCACGCAAGATCCATTATCTCGCAATTCAATGGGACGACAAAAGAAATTGTATTGGATGTGAAGAAAGACAAATTCGTGAATGGGGGGAAGCTGTGCGTTCTCCTGATTATGCCCCTGATAAAGGGACCCCACAATGCATCTCGTGTATTTTGAATTACATCAATAGACTCCCTCAATTAAGTAAGGAAAGTTGAAGAAAAGTTTCGTTGTTCAGTCTACAAGATCTACAGGTTCATTAATAATTAAGTATTTTTATCAATTTAAATGTTCTACTGCTCCCCTTTTTCTTGGCTATATATACATGAACCCGGCCAGCGTTCATTGACGCTATAGTAAAAGCAACATTGTGATACGGTGTCTCCTATTATTCAAATTAATTGTTGACATGTATTATCATATTGTTATAATTTAACTAAATTACTGTACATAGTTGGGGGTGGGGGATGTACTAGGCGAAACAGCCGTACTAAGTACGACCAGAAGGGTGGTGAAGGGGGTTGGGATGTATTAAAATTAAAAACCTTTTAAAACGGTTTTAATAAATAAAAAATTGTGCCCGGATTAATGTGGAATTTGTGGCCACATGAATAGTTTTAACACAAGAAAACTGACGCATTAACCAAATATACCAACAATAGCATATGACAATGTCAAAAACACTTTTATTAGGGGGTGCACCTCCAGGAATTTGCAAAAACAATCACTTTTAGTGTTAAAACAATTAACAATCTCACTTTTTGAACAATGATGACGTAATCATTTCTTTTTTAACCGTTGAAATTGAAATAAATACACATTATACGAAAATCTTTCTCAGCAAATATTAAGAAAATTTGATAATAATATTTTAATTGTGTTTTGAAAGAGGTACAAAAAAAATACTTGTATTAAATCTAAAATGGTTTCTTTAATACTACAAAATAGTATAATGTTTAATTTTTTTGAAAATAATATTTAAATGTTTAGATTAAAACTAAAATGTAACTATGTTAAACACAATAGTAAAGGAATCCATAATATATACCATACGAGGTGTTAAAATTCAAAACTTATTATTTTATTTATTGGAAAGGTCCAATTTTGATGTTTATTACACAAAACTTTTACTAACGATAAGGTAAGTACATATACTTTAGCAATATACAATATACAATAATATGTGCAAAATCTATGTCTTATATATATTGTATATACAAATATATAAACTTAGATTTATAAAACTGATGCTATATTTAATAATACTGTAACAGTTTTCCGCAACCTTGTTTTTTTGCGGTGAGCGACAGGAGGTTGCTTTGTGGCCGACAGGAGGTTGCTTGGTGGCCGATAAGAGGTTGCTTGGTGGCCGATAGGAGGTTGCTAGGTGACCGACAGGAGGTTGCTTGGTGGCCGATAAGAGGTTGCTTGGTGGTCGATAAGAGGTTGCTTGGTGGCCGATAGGAGGTTGCTTGGTGGCCGATAGGAGGTTGCTTTGTGGCCGATAAGAGGTTGCTTGGTGGCCGATAAGAGGTTGCTTGGTGGCCGATAGGAGGCTGCTTGGTGGCCGATAGGAGGTTGCTTGGTGGCCGATAGGAGGTTGCTTGGTGGCAGATAGGAGGTTGCTTTGTAGCTGATAGGAGGTTGCTTGGTGGCCGATAGGAGGTTGCTTGGTGGCCGATAGGAGGTTGCTAGGTGGCCGATAAAAGGTTGCTTGGTAACCGATAGGAGGTTGCTTAGTGGTTGATTTATTATTGATTGATTGATTAGATAAATATATTGTATAAATGAAACACAATTAGTGAAAAGGTGCTTTTTATGTCATATTCGACTCTATAACCAAGTTTTCTGAACACTGCCTATATTCTTTATCCTATATTAGAAATATATATAAATAATCGTTTATAAAATTAATAAATTGTTTTAAAGTAAATCCTTCCTTCTTACATAAAAATTACATATTATAATTTGAACTACCGAAATATTTTAAGATGCATTCTTTATTATTGTGCTGCCTTTTTCTTCACAGGCATATAATCTCTTTATTTATTTTATGTTTTCCGTGCACGTTTTCCCTCATTTTCCCCTCATTTTCCCCTCATTTTCCCCTCGTTTTCCCCTCGTTTTCCCCTCTTTTATAAACAAGATATTGTATTCAAATTGCTGAAATTATGCTAAAAATTATGTTGGTACATGTTTTGCCTATTTTACCACAAATATTTAAAATATTACCGAATTTGAATGTAGTTGATTTGAATTTGAGTATAGGGGGGAGGGTTCTTACAAAAGTTTTAAAGATGGCGGCAAATAACATTAACGTTATTAACGATTTTTTAAATTTTAACATAATATTTTTTTGTTTTCTTCTACTATATATATGGGTAATTACGAGTCACAACCTATAATATTCGCTTAAGTTGAGATAAGAATACAGATCACATTCAAACATTCTTTGTTATTGGAATATTTATATTATATTAAATCATAATTGTCCAACATAATATGGAATAAATGAAGAACAATTTAAAATTACATTATGTATAATATTATCGAAAATATAATTCAATACATTTATTTTATAAGTGTATTTTATACAAATAACGTAATTGTTAAGTTATGAGTGCACATAACAAGTGCATAACAAGTGCAAATTTAAACTTGTTGACGCTTCAGTAATAAAAAATATGATTAAATATTGTGTTTGAGTATAATTGGTAAATAAATAATGATATCATCACATATTAAAACAATATTAGAATGTACAACCTTTCTGACTTGTCATCACCGTCCAATTACGGCTTGAAGACATTTGAAGGGGTAAAAATGGGACACTTTATTTGATATTTACCGGGCGGGCGGGTCGGATGCCGTTTCAAGTGGTTTGGCGGCCAACTAACTATTTACCATCAAAACAAAGAAAACAATTACAAAAATAGTGTAGAGTAGATAAACAAATATATAAAGAAAATTCCCATAATTAAGAAGAAAGCGAGATGAAAAAAATTCTTTTGGTATGTATGTAGGCAGCAGCTATTGTTGTCAGCTAACCTCCTTGTGGCAAAGTCAGAGGCAGAGAGGCAGAGGCAGAGAGTTACAACACTGCCAAGGAACTTCACTATTATGGTATTGTATTATATATAAGCGCAGAAGTAACTGTATAGCGCGGACAACAAAAGCCGGCAGAACATGCAATATTGATGTCGTTCATTTGGGACTAACAACATCGGAATATGAAAAATTAATTCTTATCCAGAAGAGGTATATAATGTAGTTGTTCTGCTATACATTGGTTACATTAGTTACTGTGTCACTCGGTGTGCCTTTCTGTGCGCACACACAGCCAGATGGCTGAAATGATTTTATTATAACCCTTCCCCCGGTTATTGTGCTGCTTCCTCTCTCTCTCTCTCTCCGAACGGAGTGGAGAGCAATATGCTCCCCTCGTCCCCAGTCACAGAAGAGCAACAACTTTCCTCTCAACCCCTGGAGGGGGGGGGGGGGAGGTTGATTGAAGTGGGCGCTCGTGAATGGTGAAGAGATAGAAGGGACTGACTGGGGAGAAAGGAAGATGATGACATAAAATCTTAGTTGTAACACTTCGGTGAAATTTCTTTTTTTATAATTGACAAAAGACATCAGTTAGACTGATATGGGTTGACCTAAAAGTAATCGAGAACAAAAATAATACTTTTGACATAAAGTGTTTTTTAAATTAACCTTTGCTATATCTATTATTACAGTTTCCTGATTAGAAATACTCTATAGTAATTATATAATATTAAAATGATCATGTGCTATTCAGTTGCTCAACACCACTACAAAACAAAAAAGAATAGAAATAAAAATACAAAAGCCCCAGAAATTATCAGAGCGACTGTCAAATAAGAAACAAAATTTTATAATAATATTAAGATGGTTTTAAAAGGAAAAAACAACATTCCTGACTAAGCTCCAGAAAGTTCAAACAAAAGAAAAGTGTTATCATTAAACCACAAATATACATGTTTAAATGTTTACAATCCTAACATAGCCTGTATATAATTACTATATGTAAAACAGGACTGGAATGATAAGATGGCAAGTCAAACCAGTGGATTTAAAAAACGCAACGCAAATCCAAAAGAATAATTGGGGACAGACCAGGTCATATAGAAAACACGTGTAACAACTGACTGATATGATGTATATTAAAAAAAGGGAAGAAATGTGATTAAACAATGGTGCGGGACTTTGGTAAACAGTGGGAAAATTAACAATATATAGAAAATTCACTCAGCTAGGGAATCGTACCCAATGACTCCAGATTGCTACTCAAATGTGCTTACTTCATACACCATCTGAGCCCAAAATGTGTCAATTCTTATATTGTATATTGTCAATATATCAATTATTTTAGAATGTTGCCTTAATTTTATGAAAGTTTGCATGTTGATAAAAATCAAATTTCCATTTTCAGAATATGGACGACCTGTATGTTTAGTTTTTACATTCTTTTTTTACATATTTATAATACTCGTATAAATTAATAAAAGTAAACTGTAAAAATATACAATAATATTATTGCCAATCTTGTTCAATATCAGTTGCGATCTAAAAAGTATAAAAGCGATCGGCACTGAAATTGATAGTTTTTCGAAAAAGGTTTTACTTTTTGGGAAGGAAGATGAATTTTTGCCTGATTTTTAAACCGTTACGTGTGTTTTATGGTGCTTCGTAGAAAATATGAGAAAACTTATACCAACCTTTAAAGAAAGCTGAAATTGTGCCAAAATATAACTACAAAAGTATCTTTTGCAAATCATATGTCAGATCATTACATTCTACATTCTATATTCTGATCATGACATCCTGCACTTGTATTTTTTTATGTTTTTTTATATTACCTAATCTTCGTTTCGCTTACTTTTTGGCATTCTGTTTAAAGTTTGCTTCTTTTATTGCATTATTCTCATTAGGCATGAATGCTGAAGCATGGCTATGTGACCCTCTTTACTTTTTGACATCGTTTTCAATAAACATATTATTTTAATTTACAGATTATTTCAATAATCACATATTAGTAAAATTATCCATTTCAAAATTATCTGGGATCCATATCTAATCAAATTGGTCATCCATAAAATGTTGATTATTTTTAATGATTTTAATTATCAGAAGCTGTTCACCAAATTTAAAAGCATTGATTAACATATTTCCTTCAATAAGACTAAGTCGTGGTATCAATCACACATATATATAACATTAATTTAAAAAAATTAATCTTGAAAAATTATAATAAAGCACACAAAAATCAAAGCGTGTTCAATTAAATCAAAATCAAAACTTTTCAACGTGATGCTTAGAAAGCAGAATACCTACATGTAAGGATAGGTATTATATGGTGGCCGAGAGGTGTCAAAATATAACTACGTGTTTTTATAGTTAAAGAAGTAACTTATATAGTAAACAAGTAACTTATATAGTAAAGAAGTAACTTATATAGTAAAGAAGTAACTTATATAGTAAAGAAGTAACTTATATAGTA
>JAUZND010091988.1:0-14871 GCA_034780555.1 Coelogynopora nodosa | reverse complement strand
AAAAGCAAAGGATAAAAAGCAAAGGATAAAAAGCAAAGGATAAAAAGCAAAGGATAAAAAGCAAAGGATAAAAAGCAACTCTTAGCAAGAGCTATTTAACTTCTAATTAAAAAAGTGTGATTTGAACACAGTGCTTTTATTTAGTCTCACTAATACTTGGAGCTTTCTAAAAATTTTTTCTTTCACCCTTTCCAATTTGGAAAAGGTAAAAACATAACAATAAAATTGATTAGTAAGAAAATTTAAAAAAAGAATCAAAAGATGTGCCAGCAGATGCGGTGATACTCCTTCTTTATTTAGAAAACTTCTTTTTTTGAAAGTAGGAAAAACAAGAAAAAGATATTTTGGAGAATTTTAATAAAAAATCTCTGCTTTATTTTTTTCAAGTTCTTATTTTTTTCATTCAGAAATAACAAACCTTCACTAGATACGGAGTTATGCTGAAGGAAAGACATGAAAAAAAGAAAAGAATATTTGGCGGTCTTAAATAATTGTTTAGGGGAACTTGTTTTGTAAACGATAATACACGAAAATTTGACTTTTTCTTATATAGGAATATTAAAATATTTCTACAAAGTCTCTATATTTTTGTCTGCGATTCTTTAAGAGAAAAATTGCCCAAATCTATATTTTTAAATAGAAAAAAGACAAATCAATATGGTACCTATGAAAAAGGATAGAAGAAGTTACCGAATTTTTTTTTAAAAAATTTTTTTTAAGCATGGAAGAGCTTTCGAAGAAAAGAATTTAACAGTAATAATTGATATAAAGAAGCAATTATAAATTATAAACTTAAGGTGCTCATACTGCCCAACAATTCCACAGAGAATAAGTTGTCACACGGTTAATTTACGGAAATGTGAATTAGAAAATTGTCCAATTCCAAAATAATTAAAAATTATTATATATTTTTTTGATAAAAAAAAATTCACATAAAACTATAATACAAATGCCTTTGGCATCAGGATGTTGAGAAAAATAATGAAATTTCAATATTTCGAACTTTTAGAATTTACTTTTCTCAATTTATAATGTAAAAAGAATAAAAAAGAAAAAAGTAGGAATGAAAAATTTTCATCTAAAAAAATATCTAGATCAGAGAAATGTAAATTTTTGAGAAAGGATAAGCTTTCCAGAAAGAATTCTAAATAATATCAGTCGAATAAGGACTAAAATAAACTTTAAATAAAGAAAAAGAATTGCATTCCACTTTATATCTAAGAATTATTAATAAAAATTCAACAATGAGTCTAAATAAAAATTAATTTAAAAGAACTCAACTTATATAAAGGGAGACTGTTTAACAAAGACATTGCTTTTTGATAAACCATAAAAAGTAGTTTACCTGCTCACTGATATTTTTATATTAAAGAGACCTCCCATAGTTAAAGTAGCAAAGTCACGTGTTTCTTAATTAGATTCGAGCATGAATGGTGGAACTCTCTTTTATTGTCTTTAAATTAATATAAAAATTTATTTAAAAGTGAAAAATCTTTTAGTTATTTCTAAGACGAGAAGACCCTAGAAAGTTAAATAAGAATTTTATTGGGGAATTAAAAGTTTATAAAAAACTCAGAAACTAAGTCTTAATTGACATTTTAAAGAGCCATAATAATGGTTAACTGTAAAAACTTACTCTAGGGATAACAGCATAATTTTTCTTATGAGAACTCATTATAAGAAAAGTTTATGACCTCGATGTTGAATTTGGAATTTTTAATAAGAAAAAATATTAAAAAAAGGACTGTTCGTCCATTACTTCCAACATGATTTGAGTTAAAATCGGCGAAAGCTAGACTGGTTTCTATCTAGAAATAAGAACAAATTTTTAAAAATCTTTTTTAGTACGAAAGGAATAAAAAGATCCTCGATGAGGATAAAACAATCGTGTTTCAAAAAAAAATAATGTAAATACTTAATGTATGTCTTTAAATCCTAAATTTAATATAATTTTTAATACTATACTATCACATTACTCTTCCATGGGATTATGAGTCCTCCACACCTTCATGATTTATATTATAGTTTTTTTTAGATATCTTATTATAAGAATTAATTCTCCCAGTATCTTGTTAATTTTAATTATTTTATTTAGAATTTTTTCAAGAATATATTTTCTTTTTTTTAAAATATTCTTTCTTTTCTTCATTTGAGGTCTAGTTTATGTGGGAGGTATAATAATTATCTTCACTTACGTAGTTTTTTTTTCTAATTATGGGAACTTACTTTTCTCCTTCCCGACTCCTCTTTTTTTTTTCTTGTTTTTTTTTTTAAAAAAAATCTTTCTTTTAAAAAGATTTACAGGTCCAAAAACTGTAAATTTGGGGGAGAGGATGGAAATTGAAAAAGTCTTTTTTTTCTTGAGAGAGAGGGGGAGAGTATTTTTTTTTTACTTATTTATTTGTATTGGAATAGTGCTTTTATTAATTCTCCCAATATTGAAAACCCAGTTAAATAAATATACTCAATCTGTCATAATATAATTATTTTATATTTTTTTTCTGATTACAATTCCTGTTCCCATCTTAACCCCCCTCAGAGATATTCAATTAATAAAAGGAAAAATAAAAATAAGATTACACAGAGAGTGAAACATAAAGTTCAAGTTGTAAGAGATCTAATTATTAAATTTTTAAAAAAAAAAGGAAGAAGTAGAGCAATTTCCAAATCAATTAGTAGATATAGGATGGCAATATTGAAAAATCGGATGCAGAATCTGGATTTCTTTTTTAAAAAAGGATCGAACCCACATTCATAAGCCTCGTTTTTTTCTTTTAATAGTTGGGAAGATTTTAAACCCATAATTCCAATTAATAAAATGATTAACCTAATTAGAAAAGGAAAAATAAAAATTAATAATGTTTCATTAAATAAAATCATAGATTTGTTAATAGGATTTTAGTTTATATAAAATTCATTTTTTGCAAAAATGAGAAATTAATTTTTTTAATAAATTCTAACATCAAATTCATTGAAAGTTTATAGAAGGAGTACCTCCATCTTAGAATCTTAGATTCTACATAATAAAAAATTATACTATTCTATAAGGAGATTATTTTATCCTCTTCTTTTTTTTTTTAAATAAAAAAAGCAGGGGATAAAAAATAAAATGTTTTTTTTATATATTTAGAGAAAAGATAGGAATATCAAAATTTGATTTGCAATCAATTATTTTTTTTAAATTATTTTCTCTTTTAATTTGGGAATATTTTAAATAAAAAAAAATATTTATCTGTTAAATAAAAGTTGAGAATTTCTTCCCAAGATAAAGAAGCAGCTACTAATCAGTTAAACTAAAGAAGCTACTGGGCTCATACTCCAGATACATTTTTATTTAGTAGAAGAGAGATAACTAATTTAATCTAAAATACCTAGTTTCGGCCTAGAACATTATCTTCAATGATAGTATCTCTTTCAAAATATAGTTTAATCTAAAATTCTTCTATTACAAAGAAGAGATATAATTTTTTATTGTTTTGTAAGAAAGGGATTTCACATACAGTGATATTTAAATTGACAATTTAATATTTTTTCTTAAACTAAAATCCCAATTATGTGAATTTCTATTTTATAAAAGAAAATATGAGGAAGATGATAAAATATAAAATGAGCAATACTTGCCCAAGGGTAATAAACGGTTCCTCTACAACTTGTCCTCCCAATCATGTTAATATTAAAAAAATTCTAATAAAGCTAAAAAATAAAATTTGTCTCTTCAAGTTAAAAGTTAAACTTCCTCGAGATTTATTCATAAGAGAGGGGATGAAAAGAATGAGAATGGATAATACTAAGAAAATAACCCCTATAAGTTTATCGGGAATGGATCGGAGGATTGCATAAGCAAAGAGAAAATACCATTCAGGAACAATGTGGGTGGGGGTAGATATGGGATTGGCTAAAATAAAATTTTCTGGATCTCCTAGAAAAAATGGAAAAAGAAATATAAAAATTTCTATTATTCTTACAAAAAAAAAGAAAAATCAAAAATCTTTTGATGAAAAGAATCAATGAAAAGAAATTAGGTTTAACTTTCTCTGAGATCCAATTGGATTTCTTCTCCCTGAGCTATGTAGAAAAAACAAATGGAGGATTACTAATGCTAGTAAAACAAATGGGAGACAGAAATGAAGTATGAAAAATCGTGAAAGAGTGGGAGCTCTCACAGCAAACCCTCCCCAGATGAATAAAATTACTTTTTTTCCAACTACTGGGATGGCTGAAACCATATTAGTAATGACGGTAGCCCCTCAAAATCTTATCTGTCCCCACGGCAGGACATAGCCAAGAAAAGCAATTGCTATTCTTATAAAAAGAATAATTACTCCTAAATTTCACGTCTCAACTAAGAAAAAAGACCCGTAGTAGAGTCCCCGACCAATGTGGATAAACAGCCCTAAGAAAAAAAACGAGGCTCCGTTCAAGTGGGCAATTCGAATTAATCACCCTCAATTGACGTCTCGCATGATGTGGTCTAGAGAATCAAAAGCAAAAATTATAGAGGGGGAGTAATGCCTCGCTAAAAGAAGACCTCTCAAGATTTGTCAAAACAAGAGAAATCCAAGTATCCTCCCTCAATTTCAAAAGTAACTAATATTGATGGGGGAAGGTAGATATACCAATCTTCCGGAAATAATTTTCACTAGAGCATGCTCTTTCCCCAGAACTAACATTGAAGGATTATTAAAATTTTTTAAATTATGAAAAAAAATCATAATGATTATTTCAATATTCTCTTTTTTGTTATTTATATTTATCGGTGGTGGATTGTTTATCTTCTGCTGGAGATCTTTTAATGTAATTATTATATGATTTTCCTTAGAGCTGTTAAGGTGGGGAATACTACCCTTCTTTCTTTTTAAAAAAAGTTTAGTAATAAAAGAGAGGATAATAAAATATTTTATTATCCAAAGATTGGCCTCTATTTTATTTTTCTTAAGCTGCTTTCTCTGAGAGGAGATAATATTTATTTTTTTGAATAATTCCTGATTTTGAGAGATAATCCTTCTTTTTTCTTTTTTATTGAAAATAGGGATATTTCCTTTTCATGGGTGATTTTTGGAAATTTTAAGAGAAAGAGATTTTATTATAGGTTTTATAATGCTGGCAATTCAAAAAATTATTCCTTTTTTTATTATTCTTAAACTTGGAATTCTTCTAAATTTGGGGAGGGGCCTCAAAGTCCTCCTCTTTAGAAGAAATCTTTTTTTTATTATATTTACTATTGCAAATATTCACTTTTTTTTAATTCTTATAGGATTGTCCGGAATCTACCATTTCACTATTTTATTTTTTATAATTTCCCTTATTGGAATATCTAAACAAGTAGTTACCTATTTTATTTTTTATTTTATTTTTCTTATGGGGATCTGCCTCTTTCAGCAAAAATTTTTTTTTTTTAAAAAAATTACTGTTTTTAGAAATAATCTCCACATCTATTTCCTCTCTTTCTTAATCTTGAGGGGCCTACCTCCTTTTTTCATATTCTTTGTAAAAAGACTCTTTCTTTATAGGGTAGTTTCCAGGATAAGAGATTTATTTATTTTAGTCCTAATCAGATTGATCTCCATTTACATTTTTAGTTTTTTAAGAATTTTTTGAGAAAGCATGTCCAACAATACAATGATTGTTTCTAATGATATTCTCTTTTCCCAAAAATCCCACCTAGTTTCCATAAAATTCATGTGATTGTTTCTCTTTTTTAGAATTTTTCTTACAATAGGTCTTTGTTTAATTTTATAATATAATAAAAAAATGATTTTCCACATTACCATTACGCTTTTATTACTTTTTGGGTTTTTCCGTTTCCGGTCTTTTACAATTTTAATTTTACTTAATTTAGAAGGATTAATTCTTTTTTCCAATCTTATAATTATTATTTTCAAATCTTCTTTTTTTACAATAGGTACTATTTCTATATTTTTTTTAAGACTTGCTGTTCTAGAAGCAGCTCTAGGGTTATGTATTCTAACATTAATAATGCGATTTTTTGAAAAAGAAGAAGTTTTTTTTCTACAAAGATTAAAAATTTAATTTTATAAATATATAAAATGAATATAGAATATTAATATCCAACAAGCAAAAGGAAATAAGATAACCCACATAAGAAATATTAAGAAATCATACCGTTTTCGTGGGAAACAGGCTCGAACTCAAAGAAAAATTACTAAGAAAATAAACCAAAGCATGAAATTATTTATTACTATTAAAGAAAACAATACTGAAAACAAGATTAAAAAAGAGTATTCCCCTAAGAAAAGAAGTACAAATAAAGTAGAAGAAAATTCTGTATTAAATCCCCTCACTAGTTCCGATTCCCCCTCTGTTAAATCAAAAGGAGCACGGTTGGTTTCTGCCAAAATTGTAATTAATATTACTCTGAGAATGGGAATAATTCTTATTCAATTTCTAAGAATTAAAACAGGTTCATTTAAAAGGTGGAAAGAGAGATTGTGCAAGTAAATTATGGGAATTAAAAAAAAAAAAGAAAGAACTACTTCATAAGAAATTATCTGAGCTGAGGCTCGAATTCCTCCTAAAAAAGAGAAAGTACTTCCCCCTCTCCAACCAGAGAGAAAAATTAATAAAGCTCCAAAGCTTCTCAGAAATAAAAAAAATAAAAAATTATTAGATATGAGAACTCCTTCTGAAGCTAGAATTGAAATTCAAACTATTAAACTAAGGAAGAAGAAAAAAAGTGGAACTAAAAAAATTATTAAATTTCTAAAATAATTATTAATGGTTTGTTTAGTAACTAATTTAACTCCGTCACCAATTGGCTGTATTAAACCTAACACTCCAACCAGGTTGGGTCCTTTTCGAAGTTGTATATATCTTAAAATTTTACGTTCAACTAGTGTTAAAAAGGCTACTCTCAATAAAATACCAATTAAAAAAATTAATCTTTTAATCATTTCAAAGAAAATCCGAAGATAATGTTAATTTTGAAAATTAAAAGTTTTTTTAACCTATTTCTTTTGTGAAAAGAAACTTTCTTCCTTATATCTTCAATATAAAATTTTACATTATAAACTATTCTCACTTTTGTTCTAGAAAACTAATTTCTAATGTTACTATATCAAAGTAATTTTTTTCTTAAAATAAGAACAAATTTGTATTGTTATGATTTTTATTAAACCTAGATCAGTTTGGTGGGGAAATAATCTTTTAATTCTTCTAAGTTCTGTTTTTTTTCTAACACTATCCTTGGCTGTTGCACTCTCTACTTGGAGAGAATTCAGATTAATATTTAATTTAATGCCACATCTTGTGTGGGGATTTAATTTTTTCTTTTTTCAAAAAATCTTTTTCTTATTTGTAACTTCAATTACATTTTCAATTGTCACATTTTCTTTTTATTATATGGCAAAATCAGAGATTTTAGTTTTCAGAATTATATTATGATTTTTCTTAATTTTCATATTAATTCTAACTCTTTCTAAAAATCTTTTTTTTATATTTCTAGGATGGGAAGGAGTAGGATTAATATCATTTTTATTAATTGGGTGGTTTTCTTCTCGGGAGGCTGCAATTTTTAGAAGAAAAAAAGCAGTTTTTTATAATCGAGTGGGAGATTTCTTTTTTCTCTTATTAATTAGATGTGAAATAATAAATCAATTACATTTTTTCCATTTAATTAACAATTTCATTTCTCTTAGAAGAAATTTTAGAGAAAGTCTCCAGTTTATTTTTTTAATAAGCTGCTGTTTTTCAGTAATTGTGAAATCTGCCCAATTTTTTTTCAGACCTTGACTAACTTCAGCGATAGAAGGACCAACTCCTGTTAGAGCCCTCTTACACAGAAGGACTATAGTCGTGGCGGGTGTTTACTTTTTTATTATTAGGAGACCCTTCCTCCAAACTCTGCAATCCTCTTTTTTTTGATTCTTGTCTTTAATTGGAATTATAGGAATATTAATAACTTCTATAGCAGCTCTAATGCATTCCGATATGAAAAAAGTAGTTGCTCTCTCAACTGCCAGGCAACTTAGTTTTATAATTTTTATCATTAGTATTGGAAATTTGGATTTAGCTTTCTTCCACCTAATTGTTCACGGATTTTTTAAAGCTCTTCTTTTTTTATCAAGTGGGTTAATTATCCACACTAGTGACAATATACAGGACTTTCGGAAGTTCCAACGAAGGTCAGTTGGTAATTTTAAACTCTTTATCGTTCATCATTTTAGAAGAATGGGTTTGATTGGACAACCTTTTTTTGGAGCTTTTGTAAGAAAACATCTGATTCTGAGATGGGTGAGGAGAATAGATTCAAGAATTATTATTCTATTCATATTTTATCTAGCCCTTTTTTTCACTCTGGCTTATAGACATCTTTTATCAAAAATAATTCTCAAACAAAGATTCGAGAGACCGATTTTAATAGCAGGTAAATCCCCACTCGATGACCCTGTCCCAGGAATGTCAATTACTTGACTCTTTCTTTTTATATTTTTTTTTGCTTGAAGGTTACAATACTTTTTCCATGATCACATCTCGAGACAACTACATTTCTCTCATTTTTTCTTCTTTATTGTTTTTTGAGGAGGTAGAACCATTCTCATCCTTTCCCATGTGAAAATCTATCCTAAGATAGCATCTATATTTTTTCTGAAATATGCCCACTTTTCAAAATTTAATCGATTTATTTTCAGAAAAAATAGAAGTTTAGCTCTCATTTTTTCTTCTCATTTAGATTTAAATAGATTTTCTATTTTTTATAAAAATAAAACTTTAGAATTTGTGATGAATAATTTGCCAGTTAAAATAAGATTTAGGTGAACTCTTTCTAATTTAAAATTAATATTAAGTTTTATCTTATTGGTGGGAATTATAATTTAATTTTATAATAAGAGAAGATATTTGGTAGTTTAATAAAAAAAATAGTATTTTTTGAATATACAGATGTTTTTCCCAAATATACATTCAGAACTCTTCTAGATTTTTAAATTCCAAATTTAATAGCTTATATTTAACTGAAGTTCTGTCTCTTAGGAGGAATTCTCATGAATAAGGTTACAGCTTATTACTTTTTATCAGACACTAAAAGGAAGCATTACATTAATATAAATAGTATATCAGATTTTCTCTCTGAAAGACCTTTGGATGTAATTCATACAAGAAAGTGGCAGACAAATGCGGATGACTTGAAATCATTTTATAGATTCTTATATCTCTTTCTTTTTTTTTCTTTTTAAAAACTTTATTTTGTGGAAATAGAGAAATGGGAGATTTCGTATGTATGGAAAGCAGGAGGAAGAAGAATTACTTGATCAAATTGTCCTAATTCATTAATTTGGTAGAATTTCTTTTTCTCAATAAAAGAAATATAAAGTAATAATATAAAAATAGGGAGCGAAAAAAAGGAAATGAAAGATCCCAATCTTGAAATGTCATGCCATATTCAAAAAAAATCGTTATAATCGTAATAACGTCGAGGCATTCCAGCTAATCCCAGGAAATGTTGGGGAAAGAATGTAAAATTAACAGCTAAAAAAGAAAAAAAGAAGTGTAAGAGCCCCCAGTTTTGATTAACAGCAAATCCAGTAAATAGGGGAAAATAATGAAGAGTTCCAGCAAAAATTGTGAAAACTGCTCCCATTCTTAAGACATAATGAAAATGAGCTACTACATAATATGTGTCATGGAGCACTAAGTCAATTCTCCCATTTGCCAGTACAATTCCTGTCAACCCTCCTACAGTAAAGAGGAAAATAAATCCAAAGACTCAAGCAAAAGAAAGATCTATTTGAATTCCCTTTCCTAATCCATGTAGGGTGGTTAGTCATCTGAAGATTTTTACTCCAGTGGGAATGGCAATCAACATGGTAACTCTGGTGAAGTAAGTTCGAGTATCAACATCTATTCCCATGGTGAATATGTGATGAGCTCAGACTAAGAATCCCAGGAGGCCAATTCTAGCGATGGCATAAACCATTCCCCTATATCCAAATGGCTCTTTTTCTCTTACTGAAAAAATAATTTGAGAAACTAAACCAAAGCCAGGAAGAATTAAAATATAGACTTCGGGATGGCCAAAAAATCAAAAAAGGTGAACAAAAAGGATGGGATCTCCACCTCCTCTAGGAGTAAAAAATCTTGTATTAAAATTTCGATCAGTTAGAAGTATGGTAATTCCTCCTGCAAATACAGGGAGAGAAAGAATTAGTAAAATTGCTGTAAAGAATACTCTTCAAATAAATAAAGGTAGTTCCTGCCATGATATTCCTCGTCTTCGAAGATTGAGAATAGTACATATGAAATTAATAGACCCTCCAATTGAAGAAGCTCCTGCAATATGGAGACTGAAAATTGCCAAATCTACTCTTATTCCAGGGGATCCAATTAAGTCTCTTATTGGGGGATAGATAGTCCACCCTCTTCCTACTCCAGTCTCTACTAATCTTCTTAAAATTAATAATATGAAACTTGGAGGAAGAAGTCAAAAAGAAAAATTGTTTAATCGTGGGAAAGCTATGTCTGCACAACCCAATATCAGAGGAAGAAGTCAATTTCCAAAACCTCCCATTAAAATAGGTATTACAAAAAAGAAAATTATGATTAATCCGTGAGCTGTAATAGTTACATTATATCTCTTCTCTCTAATTATTCCTGCTCCCCCCATCCGGAGTTCACTTCGAATTAGTAGTCTTAGAAGAGTACCAATAAATCCTGCCCAAGTTCCAAAAATAAAATAAAGTGTTCCAATATCTTTGTGATTAGTTCTAAACATTCATCGCCTGTTTTTTATCATTTGATAAAACATACTTTAGCTTATTTTATAAAGTAAACAATTTTTACTTGTTTGAAACAGTCCATTCTGTAAGTATGAAAAAAATGATTAGATTAAATATAAAAAATCTTTTTTTAATTTTAGCTTCTTTCCTTGTTCTTTTCCAAATAAATAGAGTAGATAATTTTCTTATTTTTTTTTTACTATTCTTTGTGGGAATGAACTGTAATTCAACTGATAAAAAAAAAATATTGAACTGGATCTCTACAATCTTATTACATAAAAACCTCCAAGTTCAGGCTCTTCTTTTTGGACACCAATCCAATGGAAACTCTGAATTTAGAATTATTTTTACTCTAAAAACCCTATTCACTTTTGTTATTTTAATAAATTTAACTGGGCTCAACATATTTATAAATCAAATATTCATGGGGAAGTTATCAATTTCTTTACTTATTATAGCTGGAGGTTTTTGACTTATTTCTTACAGTCCTTTTTTTCATACTAATAAAGAAAAATTTAGACTCTTTGTAATTGGTGAAATGAAATTTCCAGTACTCTCCTTTCTTCTTTCCAATATTGAAATTCTAACACACTTATTCCGACCTATCACTCTCACAGCCCGATTGTGGGTTAATATTTGAGTTGGACACTTACTAATAAGAGCATTATCAACTTTTACTCTAATTTCTAAAGGAAAAATCACTCTTTGATTTATCCTCGGAGGATTCTTTTTTTTCGAGAGAGGGATTATGTGTCTCCAAGCTTTTGTTTTTAGTTACCTCATTAGAGTCTACTGAAAAGAAAATCTTGAACATTCAAAAATTCACTGATTATAAAAACAACTATAAAATGATTGTACACTTTGAAACACATCCTTTCCACATAGTGGAAGACAGGCCGTGGCCATACCTCATGGGGAAAGCTAGATTTTTTCTCTTACTTTCTTTAGTTGATTTCTTTAGAACTTCTTCATTATGAGTTTTTTATAATTTTTTTTTGTGAGCCTTCATTTTAAAAGTGTGATCCCGAGACATTGTTCGTGAAAGAGTTTTTTTAGGATCCCACACACAAGAAGCGGAAATGGGTTTTAAATGAGGAATGGGTTGATTTATTTCTTCAGAAATTTTCTTCTTTTTAGCTTTTTTCTGAGGTTTTTTCCATTTTAGATTAGTTCCTGGAATTGAAATTGGAAATGTTTGACCTCCAGTAGGAATTATCCCCATATCCCCATTTGCCATTCCTCTTCTCAATACCATGATTCTTCTCAGGTCTGGAGTAAGGTTGACGTGATGTCATCACAGAATTATCTCAAGAGACTTCAAATCAGCAATATTTGGAATCCTATTAACAGTTTTTCTAGGAATTTATTTTACTGTCTTACAAGTTTTTGAATATAAAGAAAGATTTTTCTCCTTCAACGACTCTCTCTATGGGAGGGTGTTCTTCCTGGCTACTGGATTCCATGGGTTACATGTCATCATCGGAACTACCATATTAGTCATTGTGGGATGGCGTCTATGAAAAGAAAACTTTAGGAATAATCACCATATTGGAGTTGAAATTTCAAGATGATATTGACATTTTGTTGATGTTGTCTGACTCTTTCTTTTTTGTTGTATTTATTGATGAGGAAGGTAATATAGAATAAACATAAAAAAAAATGATTTTCTTTATCTGAGGATTCTTTTTAATTAGATTTTGAATAACTTGTAGAAAAAAAGAGAAGTTTTCTTCAGCAAAATTTATTTCTTCAATTTTTTTATGGGGAGCTTCAAGAAGTTTTCTTTTTCTAGAACAAGAAACATTAAATGAATTAATAAATTTTTTTGTCGTTAGTTTAAGATTTATCACTATTTGACTGCTCTTTGTCTCATTTATAACTTTGAGATGAGTAATTTTTAAAAAAAAACAAAATCTTGATTGATTAATTTGGCTCCTAATAATGGCCATCTTCTTGACAATCCAAGTGTGGGAATATTTTAGATTTTATCTATGATTTGAGATAGGGGTTCTTCCTATTATGTTCATTATTATTCTTGGGAGAAGCTCCCCCACACGGCTGGAAGCCGGATTATTCTTGTTTTTTTTTACTGTTACCAGAGCTCTCTTTCTTTTTTTCTTCTTATTTTGACTTTCTCTTCTTGGGGAGAGAAATTTTTTAATATTCAAACACAATACATATGTTAATATGGAAAATGAAATTCTGTTAAACTTATTCATATTAATTACAATAATAGTAAAATTCCCACTTTTTTTCCTCCATTTATGACTTCCAAAAGCACATGTAGAAGCCCCCGTTATGGGTTCAATAATTTTGGCAGGAGTGTTGTTAAAATTAGGAGGGATGGGACTCTTTATATTCCACAAGTGGACTCTTTTTTCTTTAAGAATGATAAGAATGAGCATTCTTAGATTTTGTCTCTACGGCATACTGGTGGTAGGCCTAATCTGTTTTTATCAAAATGATAGAAAAGTTTTGGTAGCTTTTTCCAGAGTTAATCACATAAGATTTGTTATTTTTGGAATAATCTGCGGGAGTAGTTACTCTATTTTAGGTGGGATTTTGATCATAATTGGACACGGTTTAGCTTCATCCCTTTTATTTTTTCTTGTAAGAATCCCCTATTCACAATCGGGGAATCGTCTTTTTACCACTTTTGGACAATTATCCTCGAGAGGTACTATAATAGTTATCTGACTTCTTGCTGCCATAATCAATTTAGGCTTCCCCCCTTTTTTAAACTTTTTAGGAGAAGTGATAATTATTATCCACCTGTGGGAACTTTGATTTTTTTTTATTTTTTTCTTTTTAAACTTCTGCATGGGGGCTCTTTATACTTTTAAAATTTTGAGGCAGGTCTTACAAAAAAAAAAGAACTACTTACTACAGACAGCTTTTGAAGAAAAATCTGCTTATTTAAACCAATTGATTGGAATTTCTCATTTGATCCCACTTTTCCTAATAATGAACCTATTTATTTTTTTTTAAATAAAATAATATCTCTGTAAATACTAGTTTATATACTAAAACAAAAATTTGTGGTATTTTAAAAAGATCTTTTCTGTATTTAATTTGAGAAAATTCATTCTCCGTAATCGGGTCTTTAAAGTGGAAATTTAATATATTCTATTTATAATAAAAATGATAAATTAGACTTTTTTACGAGTGGATCTTTATTTTTCATTAACAATATCTTAGACTTACAAAATCTATATTTTTTTTAAACTAGAAAAACTTCGTGATTTCTTTTAACAAAAAAAACATATTATTTTTCTATGTAATACACTTCCTTCCAATTTTTTATTCAGTGAAAATTATTCTCCTCCCATTTCTTTTTAGACCGTGAATAGTAGTCAGAAAATCTTCTTTTTCTAATTATGATATTATAAATATAGGATTTCTTTTTCCCAAAAGAATAATTGGGGAAAATTTGAGATACTTCCACGACATTACTGTCATAAGATTATTAAGAGGGATTTTACTGTTAGTAGTAGTAGTTGGACTGTCGATATTTTTTATTATAGAGACTAATCAACTTTTAAAACAAAATATTATAATGGAAATAATATGAATTATTCTTCCTATGGGTATCCTTTTTATGATCGGGTTTCCTTCTATTAAAATACTTTATCAGCTAGATGAAGCTTTCAACATAGTAGATAAAATAATCAAAGTAGTGGGGTATCAATGATATTGAACTTATGACTTTATTAATGAAAATAATTTAAGAATTTCTAATTCCCAAAATGAATCTTCAGTTTATGAGAGATATATGTCAAAACAGGAAAGAAGAGAAATTGGACAAGATGGTCTAAATAATTTAAGGTCAACATTTGAACTGCAGTGTGAACCAAATATGCCAATTCGATTTATTATTTCAGCAGCTGATGTCATACACAGGTGGGCTCTACCCTCTCTATTTGTTAAAGTTGATGCCATTCCTGGCCGGTTAAATCAAATTGAATTAATTCTACCCAGGACATTAGGAGCTATTTATGGACAATGTTCTGAATTATGTGGGGTAAACCACAGTTTTATACCTATTGTAGTTGAAGTTCAAATCTAAAAGCAAAGGATAAAAAGCAAAGGATAAAAAGCAAAGGATAAAAAGCAAAGGATAAAAAGCAAAGGATAAAAAGCA